>JAJPUD010022972.1:542-20617 GCA_023553655.1 Myrmecobius fasciatus | reverse complement strand
TAATTTTTAATGTCTTATTTTCTTCAGTTACTGTTTTTAGTTCCTTTTGCAATTGACCAATTACATTTTTTTTGTTCATTACATTCTTTTTCCATTTTTTCTATTTTATTTTGCAGTGATCTCATTTTGTTTCCCCATGTTTCTTCTAACTCTCTTTTAAGATTTTTTATGCAATCTTCAAAGAAAGCCTTGTGACATGGAGACCAATTTATGTCTCTCTTTGGGGCTTTTTCTGGAGTTGCTTTACCTTTAGGGGCCTCAGGATTGAGGTCTGTTCTTCCCTCTCTCCATAAAAGTTGTCTATGGTGAGAGCTCTTTTTGGTTTTTTATTCTTTTTTTTTAAAGGTGTGAGGTCTGTTTAGGGCAAAGGTGGGACAGGTGCTTTAATTTGCCCTGGGGCAGTTCTGCTGATTGAGTTATTTCAGGAAGTGGGCAGTTCAATGTGGAAGCTGAGAGATCCTGTGTAATTCTAATGACAGTTCCTCGGTATTTGAACTGTTTTTTTTCTAGTAGCTTGTAATATCTTTTCCTTGGTGCAATAGTCCTGAAATTTGGTCACGATATTCCTTGGGGTTTTAATTTTGCGGTCTCTTTCTGTAGGTGATCGGTGAATTCTTTCAATGCCAACTTTTCCTTCTGATTCTAAAACATCAGGGCAATTCTCTTTCATGATTTCCTGGAAGATAGCATCAAGGTTCTTTTTTTCATCATGGCTTTCAGGGAGTCCAATAATCCTTAGATTGTCTCTCCTGGATCTGTTTTCCAAGTCAGTTGTTTTTCCTAGGAGATATTTCATATTTTCTTCTATTTTTTCTTTTTTTTGTTTTTGTTTGACTGATTCTTGAAGTCTTATTGAGTCGTTCATTTAAATTTGTTCAATTTTAATTTTTAAGGTATTTTTTCCTTCAGCTATCTTTTTTAGCTTTTTTTATAACTGGCCAATTAAATTTTTTGGTTCATTGCATTCTTTTTCCATTTTGCCAATTTCATTTTTCAATGAATTATTGTCTTTTTCCAATTCAATAATTTTATTTTTCAGTGAATTGTTGTCTTTTACCAATTCACTATTTTTATTTTCTTGTGATTTGGTAACGTTTTCCAAATCACTAATTTTGTTTTTCAGTGAAATGTTGTCTTTTTCCAATTCACTAATTTTGTTTTTCAGTGAAATGTTGTCTTTTTCCAATTCACTAATTTTGTTTTTCCGTGAATTGTTGTCTTTTTCCAATTCACCAGACTTATTTTCCAGTTTTTCACATCTCTGTTGCAGGGCGATATTTCCTTCTTGCACTTTTCTCAGTTTATTTCCCCAATCTTCTTCTAGCTCTCTTTTGAGATTCTTTATGCAATCTTCCAGGTAACCCTTCTGAAAGGGAGACCAGCTTAAGTCCACCCCTGTGGCTTTATCTGGGATTGTTTTCAGAATCTCAGGATCTGGGGACTTCTCTAGTTTCTCTCCGTAAAAGCTGTCTAAGGTGAGAGCTCTCTCTTTCTTGCTCATGATTTTCAGCACAGGTATCAGTACCGGCAGGGAATTTTGTAGCAGCAGCAGCAGCAGCAGCAGCAGCAGCAGCAGCAGGGATTTCAATTTGCCCTGGGGCAATTTGCCGAGTTGACTTCTGGTCTGGGGCTGATCTTGCTCTGCACTAGGACCACACTTTCAGCTGCTCTCAATCCATCCTTTATCAAAGGTAGACCTGCCAAAGCACCTGCTCACAAGCAGAGCAAAGTGGCCCAAGTGTCTCCCAGGGACTTCCTAGCAGCCTAAAATCTTCTGGTCCGTCCCAGCCAGGGATGTGCACCCTGGCTGCGCCCTGGCATCTGAGTCCTGGGAGCTGCTAGATCTCCTGACCGTCTAAAACTGACCTCAGAAGTTCTTTCAAAGTAGATATTTGATAGAAGTGCGTTGTTGTCCAAGAGTTTGGTAGAGCCCTCACTCCAAAACCAGTCCGGAGGCTCAATTTGTCTGGGTTTGAGGGAAGGTCTCAGGAGCTCACAGAGGACGCTGTCTGCAGTTCACAGTCTTGGCTTCACCTCCCGGTCACAGTTTATTATACTGGAGATAACTATCTGTAATTTGTTTGCTAATTTTTTACTCAAGATTTTTGCATCAATATTCATTAGGGAAATGGGTCTATAATTTTCTTTCACTGTTTTCACCCTACCTGGATTAGGTATCAGCACCATATCTGTGTCATAAAAGGAATTTGGTAAGACTTCGTTCCCCCCATTTTTTCAAATAGTTTATATAGTATTGGAATTAATTGTTTGTCAGGGCCCGAGAATGTGAAAACACAGAAAAGACAAGCATATGCATGAACTTTAGATTGATTGATTAACTACACCTTGAGACTGCTGGACTATATCCTTGCATTCCTCACCCTGCTGCTCAACCCCCATGTCCTTGCATTCCTCACCCTGCTGCTCAACCCCCGTGTCCTTGCATTCCCCGCCAGTTACCCAAACCCCACCTGACACTGTCCCCGGAGCAGGTCACGCCCGGCGCGCCGTGCGGCCGGGCGCTTGGCGCCAGAAGCGAGAGCCCCTCAGGGCTCGCCCCCCCGCCTCACCGGGTCAGTGAAAAAACGATCAGAGTAGTGGTATTGGCCTATTTAACCCCAGCCTTTTGTTTCAATAAACGAGACTATTCCATCTTCCATGTAGTCTCCTTCCTCTCTCTCGCCTATTCTCTCCCTTCAGGTCGGGTCCTCCTCGCCCCCATGAATTACTAAAGTCCCGGTGGACGGGACAATTGTTGTTTGCATGTTTGATAGTACTCACATGTAAATCCATCTGGCCCTGGAGATTTTTTCCTATTGAGCTGATTAATAACTTCCCCTATTTCTTTTTCTAAAATGGGACTATTTAAATAATTTATTTCCTCTTCTGTTGACCTGGGTAATCTATATTATTGTAGATATTCCTCTATTTCATTTAGATTATCAAATTTATTGTCATATAGATGGGCAAAAATAACTCCCAATTATTGCTCTAATTTCTTCTTCGTTGGTGGAAAGTTCTGCATTTTCATTTTTGAGACTAACAATTTGATTTTCTTCTTTTTCTCTGTTTTTATGCTTTGGCAACAATCCACAAATTCTGGTATGTTGTCTCATTACTGTCATTCTCTTGGATGAGGTTATAGATTGTGCCTATGATTTGTTCTTTAACCAATTCATTCTTTGGGACTGGATTATTTAGTTTCCAATCAATTTTTGGTCTATTTCCTCCTGGCCTGTGATTGCATGTGATTTCTATTGCATCATGATCTGAAAAAAATGCATTTACTATTTCTGCCTTTCTGCATTTGATTTTGAAGTTTTTATGCCCTAATACATAGTCAATTTTTGTATAGATTCTATGAACCATTGAGAAAAAAGTATATTCCTTTCTGCCATCATTCAATTTTCTCCAAAGATCTATCATACCTAACTTTTCTTTTTCTTTTTTTTTATTAAAGCTTTTTATTTGTATAACATATATATGGTTAGTTCCCCAACATTGATCTTTACAAAGCTTTCCATTACAAATTTTACCCCCAGTCCCCTCCTCTTCCCTAGATGGCAGGAAGTCCACTACATATTAATAATGTTGAAATGCTTGAGAAGTTATGCAAGAAAAATCTTATCTACAAGAAAAAAAAAGAATCAGAGAAAGGCAACACAATGCAAGCAAATGTCAATAGAGATCATGAAAATGTTACATTGTGGTCCATATTTCATTTCCCTCTGGGTGTATATGGTTTTCTTCAGTGAACAATTGGAACTGGTTTGAGACAATTCTTTGTTGCAGAGAGCCATGTCCATCAGAATTGATCATCATGTAATACTGTTGTTGCTTTGTATGATGATCTCCTGGTTCTGCTCGTTTCACTCAGCATCAGTTCATGCAAATCCCTCCAGGCCTCTCTGAAATCGACCCGCTGGTCGTTTCTTACAGAGCAATAATATTCCATAACATTCATATACCATAATTTATTCAGCCACTCTCCAATTGATGCGCATCCCTTCAGTTTCCAGTTTCTAGCCACTACAAAAAGGGCTGCCACAAACATTCTTGCACAGGTGGGTCCCTTTCCCTCCTCTAAGATCTCTTTGGGATATAGGCCCAGTAGAAATACTGCTGGGTCAAAGGGTATGCACAGTTTGACAACTTTTTGAGCATAGCTCCAAATTGCTCTCCAGAATTGTTGGATCCATTCACAGTTCCACCAACAATGTATTAGTGTCCCAGTTTTCCCACGTCCCCTCCAACATTCATCGTTATATTTCCCTGTTATTTTAGCCAATCTGACAGGGGTGTAGTGGTACCTCAGAGTTGTCTTAATTTGAATTTCTCTGATCAATAGTGATTTGGAGCAACTTTTCATATGACTAGAGATGGTTTTAATTTCATCATCTGAAAATTGTCTGTTCATATCCCTTGACCACTTATCTATTGAATAGTGGCTTGAATTCTTATATATATGAGACAATTCTCTATATATTTTAGAAATGAGGCCTTTATCAGAATCATTAAATGTAAAGATGATCCCAATTTGATGCTTCCCTCCTAATCTTGTCTGCATTTGTTTTGTTTGTACAGAAACTTTTTAAGTTAATATAATCAAAATTATCCATTTGGTGTTCAATTAGGAGTTCCAGGTCTTCTTTGGACATAAATTTATTCCATCTCCACAGGTCTGAGAGATAAACTATATTATGTTCCTCTAACTTGCTTACAAAGTCCCTCTTTATATCTAGATCATGAACCCATTTAGATCTTATCTTGGTATGTGGTGTTAGGTATGGGTGAAGCCCTAATTTCTTCCACACTAGTTTCCAATTTTCCCAGCAGTTTTTGCCGATTAGTGAGTATTTATCCCAAAAGCTGGGGTCTTTGGGTTTATCGAATACTAGATTGTTATGTTTATTGCCTAGATTGTCCTGATATCCTATCCTGTGCCACTGATGGACTGCTCTATTTCTTAGCCAGTACCAAACGCATACCTAACTTTTCTAACATTCTGTTTAACCTCCTTAACTTCTTTCTTATTTATTTTGTGGTTTGATTTATCTAGTTCTGAAAGCCAGGTTGAGATCCCCAACTAGTATAGTTTTTCTGTCTATTTCTTCTTGCATCACTCTTAACTTCTCTAGGAATCTGCATGCTATACTACTTTGTGCATATATGTTCATTATTGATATTTCTTCATTATCTATGGTACTCTTTAGTAAGATATAGTTTCCTTTCTTATCTCTTTTAATTAGATCTCTCTTCACTTTCACTTGATTTGAGATCAATAATGCTATCCCTGATTTTTTTTGTTCACCTGAAGCATAATAGATTCTTCTCCAGCCCTTTATCTTCACTATGTATGCACCACTCTGCTTTAAATGTGTTTCTTGTAATCAACATATTGTAGAGTTCTGGCTTTTAATTCAGTTTGCTATCCACTTCCATTTTATGGGAGATTTTATCCCATTAACATTCACAGTTAAAATAACTAATTCTGTATTTCCTACCCTCTTATTTACCCTAAGTTATGCTTTTTTCTTTCCTTTCCCCCTTCCCTTCTCCATGGTATTTTGCTTTTGATGATTACCTGCCTCAAACAACCCTCTCCCTTCATACCTTTTGCCTAATACTTCTATTTTCCCTTCAATTACCTTTTCCCTGTCTTTGTTTCTTTTCCCTTCCACATCCCTGTAAAGTGAGATAAGTTTCTCTGTGAAAACAAATATGCCTGATATTCTCTCTTTGATTCAAATCTGATGAGATAAGATTCACACAATGCTCATCACCCTCCCTTCTTTCTTTCATTTATAACAAATCTTCTTTGACTCTTTGTGATATGTAATTTCTTTTATTTTACCTCCTTTTCCTTTTTTCTGCAATATGAACCTCTTTCTACTTTGTTTCTTTTTCATATTACCACAGTAAAATCAAATTATACCCGCACTCTCTAAGTATACCCATCACATAAATATAGTTCTCAAGAGTTTTGTCCTTTTTATTGTTTTTATGATTCTCTTGAGGTCTGTGTTTGGAAATATTTTTTTTGTTCAGTTCTGGTCAGTTCATTAGAAATAGGTGAAATTTACCTACATCATTGAATATCCATCTTCTTCCCTGAAAGATAATGTTCACTTTAGCTGTACAGCTTATTCTTGGCTGTAATCCAAGTTTCTTTGCCTTTGAGAATATCAGATTCCAGGTCCTTTGATCCTTTAAGGTGGAAGCTGCTAGGTCCTTGATGATCCTAATTGTGGCTCCTTGATATTTAAATTGTTTCTTTCTGGCTGCTTGGGATATCTTTTCCTTAATGTGATAGTTCTGAAATTTAGTCAAAATATTCCTTTGAGTTTTAATTTTGATGTCTCTTTCAGAAGGTGATTGGTGAATTCTTTCAATGGCTATTTTATCTTCTTATTCTAACACATCAGGGCTGTTTTCCTATATGATTTCCTGTAAAATAATGTCTAGTTTTTTTGTTTTTTAATTCATCATGGCTTTCAGGAAGTCCAATAATCCTTAGATTGTCTCTCCTAAATCTATTTTCCAGGTCAGGTTGTTTTTCCTAGGAAGTATTTCATATTTTCTCCTATTTTTTTCATTTTTTTATGTTTCACTTATTCTTTGAAGTCCTTTTGAGTCATTCACTTCCATTTGATCTATTCTAATTTTTTAATGTATTATTTTCTTCAGGTACCTTTTTTAGTTCTTTTTGTATTTGGTCAATTGAATTGTTTTGTTCTTTGCATTTTTTCCATTTCACAAATTTGGTTTGTCAATGAATTGGTATCTTTTTCATATCTATTTTGGAATGCATTATATATTTTTTTCCATTTCATCATATTTATTTTGTAGAGTGTCATATGCTTTTCCCATCCCTTCTTGCAAAGATCTCATTTCCTTTCCCCATTTTTCTAACTCTTTTTTAAGATGCTTTTTGAAATCTTCCAAGAAAACCTTATGAAATAGGGACCAGCTCATATTTCCCTTTGGGGCTTCAACTGCAGTTGATTTGCCTTTAGGAACCTCAGGATTTGAGGTCTGATCTTCATTCTCTCCATAAAAGCTGTCTATGGTGGGAACTCTTTTTGATTTTTTTGTTTCATTTTTTTTGAGGCTTGAGGTCTGCTCTTAATAAAAAAAGAACAACAGCTAGTTTAATTTGCTGTGGGGCAATTCTGCTGGTTGACTTCCAGTGCTGGGTAATCATGCCTAGGTCCCACTTTCTTCCAGGGTTCAGTGGTTTACAATTTTCCTTCTGTAGCAAATCTGCCAAACAGCCTGCTTCCAACCAGGACAGAGTAGCTTAAGAGACTTATAGAAGATTTCCAGATGCATGGAAGCTGCAGTGCTCTGACTCACTACCCCAGCTCCTTGCTCCTGTTTTCCTGTGCTACATTCTGAGCTCAGCAGACTGTCCCCCTGCCTGTTTGAAACAGACTTGTTCTGAAGTTCTTCGAAGGTATCTTCTTCTGGAAATGTGTTGTTTTCCAAATATTTGTGGGTTCTTTGACTCCAAAACCAGTTTAGAGGCTTAACCTACTGTTGGATTGAGAGGTCAGAGTCCAGTCTCCTCCATCTTGGCTCTACCCCCTGAAATTAAATAATTCTAAAGAATGAGTGGGTTAAATAACAAATCACAGAAAAAATCCATGATTTCATCCAAGACAATGACAATAATGGGATAACATAGCAAAACATATGTGATGCGCAAAAGAGTTCTTAGGGGATATTTCATATCTCTAATTGGTTATATGAAAAAAAAAACAAAATAGATAAACTTTCGATTAAAGTGATGAGAAAAAGGAAAGAAAAAAAACAAATTAACAGCTTCAAAAATGAAAAGGGTGAACTGATCACTAATTAAAAAGAAATTAAAGCAATATTTAGGGGCTATTTTATCCAACTGTATAGCATCAAATTTGACAATTGAAGCAGAATGGATGAATATTTATAAAAATATTAATTGTCCCAATTAATAGAAGAGGAAATAAATTACTTAAATAGTTCCATTTTAGAAAAAGAAAATAAACAAGTCATCAATGAATTCCCTAAGAAAAAATCTTCAGGGCTTAATGAATTTACAAGTGAATTCTACCAAACATTTAACAAACAATTAATTCCAGTACTATGTAAACTATCAAAAATAGGTAAAGAAGGAATCTTTTAGATTCCTCCTATTATATAAATATGGTACTGATGCCTAAACCAGGAAGAGCCAACTCAGAAAAAGAAACTTACAATTCAATTGCCCTAATGAATATTGATGTAAAAATTTAATCAAAATAATTAGCAAAGAGATTACAGCAATTTATGGGCAGGATAATACATAGTAACCAAGTGAGATTTATACTAAGAATTCAGGGCTGGTTCAATATCAGAAAAACTGTTACCATAATTGACCATATCAATAACAAAACAAACAGAAATCATATAATAATCTCTCTTTTTAAAAATTTTTATTAAAACTTTTTATTTACCAAACATATGCATGGGTAATTTTTCAACATTGACCCTTGAAAAACCTTCTATTCCAAATGTTCCCCTCCTTCCCTCTACACCTCCCCTAAATGGCTGATAGTCCAATATATGTTAAATATGTTAAAATATATGTTAAATTCAGTATATGTATACATATTTATACAATTATCTTTTTGCACAAGAAAAATTGGATAAAGAAGGAAGAAGAAAAAAACCTGAGAAAGAAAACAAAATGCAAGCGAACAACAACAGAAAGACTGAAAATCTTATGTTGTGGTCCACACTCAGTTTCCACAGTCTTCTTTCTGGGTGTAGATGGCTCTCTTCATCACTGAACAATTGGAATGGGTTTGAATCTTCTCATTGTTGAAGAGATCCATATTCATCAGAATTGATCAACATATAGTCCTGTTGTTGGCGTATATAATTATCTCCTGATTCTGCTCATTTCACTTAGCATTAGAGCATGTAAGTCTCTCCAGGACTTTCTGAAATCATCTTGTTGATCTCTTCTTAACAAAAAATAATATTCCATAATATTCATATACCATAATTTATTCAATAATTCTCCAATTGATGAACATCCATTCAATTTCCATTTTCTTGCCACTACAAAAAGGGCTGCCACAAACATTTTTACACATGTGGGATCCTTTCCCTACTTTAAAGATCTCTTTGGGATATAAGCTCAGTAGAAATACTGCTGGGTCAAAGGGTATGCACAGTTGGGTAACTTTTTAGGCATAGTTCCAAATTGCTCTCCAGAATGGTTGGATCTGTTCAGAGTTCCACTAACAATGTATCAGTGTCCTAATTTTTTCTACATCCCCTCCAACATTCGTCATTATCTTTTCCTGTCATATTAGCCAATCTGAGTGGTGTATAGTGGTATCTCAGAGTAGACTTAATTTGTATTTCTCTGATAAATAGTGATTTGGAACAACTTTTCATATTTTTTCATCTGAAAATTGTCTGTTTATATCATTTGACCATTTATAAATTGGAGAATGGACTGAATTCTTATAAATTTGATTCAATTCTCTATATTCTTTAGAAATGAGGCCTTTATCAGAACTTTTGAATGTAAAAATGTTTTCCCTGTTTTTTGCTTCCCTTCTAATCTTGTCTGCATTAGTTTTGTTTGTACAAAAGCTTTTTAACGTGCTATAATCAAAATTATCTATTTTGTGATTATAATGATCTTTTGTTCTTCTTTGGTCACAAATTTCTTCCTCCTCCACAGATCTGAGAGGCAAACCATCCTAATATATTTATGAACCATATAGAATAGACTTTGACCCTATGCAACTTAATGCCTCAGGCTGCCGTTAATAATCTCAAGAAGAATCTCAAGGAGAAATACACAATAACATAATTAATTAGTTTTTGTTAAACTATGGTTTTAGGTTTGGCACAGTGAGGCCACCTTCATTGGTCTCAGATGAGAGAATATTGATTAAAAAGCTCCTGGCATAGTTTCCCTAACTTTTATCTTAGGAATTTTGCTTATACAGTTAATACTACCTCTTGAAAGATGAAAATTATGATTCCAATGAGGCAGGGATAATAAATAAATGATACATAAACCCCCAAATAAAGAATTTTGTTGCAGCTAGATGGTGCAGTAGATAGAGAGCCAATTCTGAATTTAGAAGTACCTATGGCCTCAGACATAACTATTCTAGTTATGTGACCCTGGGCAAGTCATTTAACCCTAATTGCCTCAAATAAAAAAAAAAAAGATTAAAAATGAAGGACCTGCAAAGCTTCTTCCAGAGTGAGAATAAAGAAAGTAAGCTACTCGAGGGCTTAGTTGATCTAATTTTTTTTTGGGGGGGGCTGTCTCTCTAAAGACTAAACCAGTGCCTGACACAATGAAGGCATTTTAACAAAAATTAATCAATTTTGTTATTGTGTAATTCTTCTTGAGATACTCCTTGAGATTATTAAGGGCAGCCTGAGGCATTAAGTTGTATAGGGTCAAAGTCTATTCTGTGTGGTTCATAAATAAATTGATTAGATGTCATTTAGAAAGAGATCTAGAAAACTCATTAAAAAAAAGACTCAAGGGCCAACTGGAATGTCATTAGAAATCATAAATATCTTCTAGGAAACTAGGTATTTTCTGCTTCATTCTTGATTTGAATGTGTATTATTTTGGTGACACAAAAGGGGCATTTATTGCAATCTCTCTCTCACCAGTCTACCTGTTTTTGCAAATGACAAAAGAGAAAAAATCCCTGGGAACTATCAAAACAGCTTTGTGTCCTCATACCACATTATTAATGGGTGGAGTTTTTACTAGATGCAGGCACAAGGCAGACAATTGCAGTGATTATGCTAAGTGACAGATAAAAGCTTCAATTTACTTGGTCTAGCTGTAACTTTGATACAATCATTTCCAGCCTTAAAATGTATCCAACAGTTTGAAACTCAGATCTCTGCTCGAATCCATTGACTCTGCTTACTGCTGCCAAGGCACATTATCCTCCTGCCCAGCATTCTCCTAATAATTTCAAAACCATTGAGAAGCACCCTGGAGTCAATTAAAACAATCCTTACTAAATTAGGTTTCAAGTGTTGTCTATTAGGCCCTGGCAGCAACATTGCCCTTTCATTGCATCAGTGAAGAATCAAACCAATTCAGTCCATGGAGGGGGTGGGGCTGGGTTTAGGAGGCAGAAAGAAAGAGAGAAGTATTCTGGAATTAGAGACATATACATGAATATGGAAATATCTCTGAGATGTTATCTTTTTCTTCTTTTAATCATATAATCCAGGGTGGTTTACAGAGATTGCTTGTGCTTTTGTTCATGATTCATTTGCATAACATATCTAGTATCAAATTTGAATAAATAAAAGACCAATGCAGAAGTTTAGAATCCTGTGGAGAGCAAGGTTGTGATATTCTAGTTGAAAAATATCTAATTTTTGAGATAGGATTAGATGAACAGTAAACCTGGGGTGACTCTAAATATATTCTAGATCAAAGTTCCTTAAATTGTGGGTCATAATTCCAATAGATGATTGCTTAACTTAATGTAGGGGTTATAAAATTATGATTTATTATCAGCAAATGTTTGATTTGTATACCTATGTACCTGGAGTTGTGTAAACATTTTTTGGTAAAAAGTGATTGTGAATGGAAAAAAAAAGTTTTAAAAACCCTATTTAGAGGGTCAGAGGCAGAAGGAGGGGAGGTAGAACACTAGAGGAGAAAGATGTACAATTTGAAGGAAAGATGATATCACCTTTTGTTCTGGCTCAAAAGATCTGAGTTCAAATTCATCATCTGGTATTATTTATTCGTTGTTTAAATGTTTCTGGACTTCAGATTCTTCATATGCAAATTAAGGGGCTTAGATTAGAAGACTTCTGTAGCTCCTTCTAATTCTATAGCTATACTCTTTTAATAAATATCATTCTTAAAGGGCCAGTGAAAAGATGCTAATGAGAAATGCCATGTACTTTTTGACTGTTTCCTCTTTCATATGATAAATTATGTATTATTAATTATTAATAACATAAAATAGATGAGATCTCTAGAGGAGAAGTTATAGGGAGATGAGAAAGATAAAAAAAAGAAAACAACCTTCCTTGATGTCCATACTTACTTAACAGAAGGATAATAATCCCATAAAAGAGACTTAGAAAGAAAGGAAAAGAATGAAGAGAGAGCAGTGTCACAGAGACCAAGGAAAGGGTGCATGCAAAGAAGAGGAGTATGAGTCATTATTAGCAAGAACTGAAAAAATTCAAATAGAATGAAGAGTGAAGGAAGGCCACAGCATTTAGCAATTGAGAGATTGCTTATTACGTTGAAGAGGACAGTCTCAGTCATATGGTGGATTTGGCAACTAGATGCAAGAGGATTAAGTTCATGGGATACCAAAAGATAGTAGTCTTTACTCTATACTAGGCTTTCATACTCTTTGACCAACACATATTCTTTTAATCACATACCTCTTGAACAGCATTGATCATGACAGTTTTCCTGCAACATTTGTTATTTATAATATGTCGCAAGTTAGGCATACCTCCCAAAGACTACTTCCTTTACTCTTTGGGAGATTCTTAATTTCAATTCATCAGATACACTATCATTAGAGGACTAGTGTTATTTTTAAAATAACACTTTTGTTTCAGGAACAAAAAGTTAAGGTTATTAAAGTTACTTTTAATTTCTCAAAGGCAATCTAGCCTATTTTCCTACCCTTTTCACATACTGTTGAAATCTAAACTTCTTCTATTGATACAATCTGTCTTGGATGTATTTCATGATATGAAAACCAGAGGGAAAGTCTGAAGCAGTGAAGGCATGCTTAACAACATAGGAGAAAGAATGGGGAATTTTGGATTTCTTGGGGAATTTTCTTGGGATGCTCTTGGCAGACTGGGCTACAAAAATAAGTGAGGCATGGACTGTTTGTAAAGGTGCTTCTACCAGGAAATTTAGGAGAACCAGATAATAGGAAGGAATCTTTTTTTCCCTTATGTATCTGGTAAGTATGCTTGAATGAATTTATTTCTTAAGCATTTATTTGATGTTTCTTAAGTGCTTACTATGTGCAAAGCATGGTGATAAGTATTGGGAAAATAAATCCAAAAGTCAGACCAGACCTACTATTATTAAGGAACTCATATTCTAATGGAGGAGACTATATATCACTATACACACACACACACACACACACATACATATATATATATATGTGTGTGTGTGTGTGTGTATGTATGTGTATATATATATATATATATATGATTTCAGCTGCAAGTTAGATGGAAAATTCCAGTGGCAAGACAGAAGTCAAGATGGCTGACAATGACCTTGGTTTCTTTGATATCTGACCAGTCTCTAAGTGCTCCATATCACCTGCTTCTACTTTATGTTTGTTGGAACAAATTGTACTCATTTGTCGTTCATGCTTTCAACAGATACAACACTAACTCACTGACAGGTTTGAGGCCCATCACTTACTCTCAACTTGTTTTAACTTTTCTGCCAAAATGGTTTACCAGGGTGTGGTCAAGGCATATGTTAAAACTTTCTGGAGTCAGAGGTGAGAGTTGGTCAGCTGGACAACAAAGTCTGAAAAGGGCTTGGTAGCACTTATTCCAGATGTACTGTCTTCCCTGAATACCTGCACATCCCTCATGGGTATTTATTAATTTGTCTCCTACAGCACCAGAACTCATACATAGCATGTGCCAGAACTAGAGTAAACAATGCCAAAGGATTCAGCATAAAGCTGCCAATTTGAAGTGTACCAGTTGAGCCAACTCCTGATGTCTTATACCCAAATTCATGGTACTCATCAATAGATATGTCATAAATGTTACCACTGAACTTCTCTCCCTCTACAAGCTACTAAGACATATTTTAAAATTATAAACTTGGCAAAGTTTTTAATGGGAATGTGCTTACTAATACAATTGTAGCACACTAATACAATTAAATTGGCCATACAAAAGTCCAAAAATATAAGATTTAAATAAATAAAAAAACTAGTCTAAGTGGGAAAAAATCTCCAGTTTGGTGTAAATATATGTATTTTGCTTAAAGTGGTTGTATCCACACTGATCACATCTTTGCTTACTGGTTCTTAGTTGCACAGTTTCTACCCAGAACCCTTCTGTTGCTTGTTGTCTTGTAAATTCCAGTGGATATCCTTCTACAAATGCTAAATTAAGGACTTAATGCTTAGAAGACTTTTTCTTGGTCTTCTGAAATTTCATGAATGCCAGTATAAATCCATTATTGCAATCTTTTTTTCCTAGTATATTATTATCCCATTTCCATTTTTGATCATATGACAGAAAGGGGAAGAGGAAAAAATACATTTACTAAATATCTATTGTGTTAGTCACTGTGCTAAATGCTTTAAAAATATCTCATTTTATCATCACAACAATCTTGTGAGGTAGCTACTATTATCATCCCCTCTTTATAGTTCAGAAAGCTGAGGTAGGCCAAAGTTAAGAAATGCTTGAGACTGTATTTGAATTCAGATCTTCCTGACTTCAGATTGGGATAGCCTAGTCGCCACATTTATTTCTGTTATCTTTTATACCGTTTTCTGCTTGCAAGTTATCACTGACAATATATTGCAGTCAAATTATGCTCTTGAGGCATCTTTTATTTCCCCCATTGGCCACCTGCCACCTTGTTTTTTTTTTTTTTTTTTTTGTATAGTATGATGCTTCTATTAGTCAAAGACAAATACAATTAATGGGAAATTTTTGATTTGGAAAAGGTAAGGGGTGTGTGAGTGTGAGTGTGTGTGTGTGTGTGTGTGTGTGTGTGTGTGTGTGTGTGTGTGTAAACAGCCTTGGATCTTTGAAAATACCAGGTAAACAATGTTCTTATTTTTAAATTTCTTCTACTGGGTTATTTTTTCTAAGTTTATTTAGTCTTCCTGAATAGACTATGAATGACTTAGGAAATTTCTGTTGCTTATTTTTTCCACTTGAGAGTGTTTAGTGGCATATTCCACACTGGAGATACTCAAAGAATAAAAAGAAGGCCTTTGGCATTGAAGATTTGTTGGCAAACATAAGAAGGATTTTCAAAGTGCAAAATGCTTAGAAAGATTTTGATATATATTTTGTGGAGTGGGAAGGTGGCATTCACATAGCTGAAGTAACAATTCAAGGAAAGTTGATGCAATGCATACAGAAGATGCCTAACATGAATTTACTGAATCAATGAATTGATCATTATCTCTGGGGCATCATATTATTTCTATCATTATTAACATCATGATCATCATTATTGTGATTATATATCATTGGTAAGTTAGATAATTACAGCTATCATTTATATGGCACTTTATGGTTTTAGAGATCTTTTATGTATAATATTTTCATTTATTCCTCATAAGAGTTACATGACAAAAATAGAGTATTATTATGACTCATTTTTCAGATAAGCAAACTAAGGCTCAGAAAGGTTAAATAATTTAATAAGCATCATTCATAAAGGTAAATTGTGGAACAATAATTCACATGTTATTCATCTGACTCCGAACTTATTGTTTTATTTCTATATATCCTGCCTCTATCTATGGACAAAGTGCTGAGATTTGTTTAGATAAAGTTTTATTTGTCTGTATCTGCATTTTTACATATATCTATAATATAGTGAGATAGATAAATTGACATGATTACATTTATACAAAGATATCCAATTCTAGTCATATAGATATTGGTATATCTATGTTTTTCTAAGTCTGGATATCTATGTCTCAATATAGATATGCTTATATCTGTTTAATTACATATATGTATAAACATATAAATCTTAAAATATTTTCAAGATGTATTTGATCATAACCATGAAATAGTTCTAAAAGTTACTAGTAATTCTTGAGAATAATAAAATATTATAAAGAAGGAAGTACATGTGGTTAAAATAATAAATGCTTTGTATATTATGGGACATGGTATTTAATTAATACAATCATACAACATTGTACTGCATGTATTAATCTATTAATTCCAGTCCTTGAGAATTATGATGTGCATTACACACACAAAACTATTATAACATTACATACTGTATCAGAGATGAGGTGACTGTCTCCCAGGACAAGGATTTCAAAATAAAAAATCATCTATCTAAGAGGGTTCTCATGAAGGAGAAATGAAAACATTTTGACAAGAATATCAGAAAAACAAAGGGAAAGCAAGCCAGCAACTGATTTAATTCAGTAAGTATTCGTAGAATCTGAAACTCAAAAGAACCTTGTAAAGCATTCAATTCAACCCATATTAGTGGAGAAAAAAGAATTCACCTTTAGAATATATCCACCAAGTGGCCATAGAGGCTTTTAGTGTTGGAAATCTTTTAGGGAATACCCATGTGCTTTCAAGATATCTCCTACTTTTGGACATCTTTAGTATAAAATAAAATCCTCTCACAAGGTATAATATTATATATATTTTTTTGCTTTTTGTAAATTTTACCTACAGTCCTAGCTCTCTTCCCTGAGTCTGAGCAGATCAAATTGTATGTCTCCTTCAAAGAATAGCCATTAATTAATTCCAGTACTCTCAATAAAATGAAAAGTGATATGTCACAGTTCAGAACAAAGAAAACCAATTTCACGTTCTGCCTCTGAAACATATTGTCTATGTTGACCCAGGCAAACAATTAACCTTTTAATATTCTAGGCCAGAAGCATCAAACTATGGGCTGCATGGGCAAGTAATGCTCTTAAGTGTTTCCAGAATTAAATTAAAATACAATTGGGAAATATTTAACAACAAATAAAAATATTTAAAAAAACAGATATCTGTTTTATCCACTAAGTGGATTATGACCAACAGCAAACTTTATGAATGGCTTAGCAGCTTCCATTTTTATTTGAATTTGACATTATTGCTGTATACAACTTTCTAATAATATATAAGTTTTGGAAAAAGTACAGGGCTGTATTAGTAAAAGAAAATTTTTATCTCTTGTTGTTCAGTCATTGCAGTTATTTCTAACTCAGTGACCACAGTTAGGATTTTCTTAACAAAGATTCTAGATTGGTTTATCATGTTCTTCTTCAGCTCATTTTATAGATGAGGAAACTGAGGCAAACTGGGTTAAGTGATTTGCCCAGGGTCATGCAACTAGTAAGTCTGTGAGACCTAATTTGAACTAAAATCTTCCTACTTTCAGGACCAGAGTTCAATTTACTGCAACACCCACTTGCCCAAAGGATTAGTGATTTAATTGTTGCTATCATTCTTCATTCTTCTTCTCCAAGAGAACCAATGACATGATGGATAATGTTTTGACTTAAGGATTCACGTAAGTGAGAGTTTCATTAAGTCATTAACTACACTTTCCCCTCCAGAGTTACTGAATTTCAGTGGCAAGACAAAAGTCAAGATGGGTAGTCGTGGCCTAGGATGCATTATTTGGTCTTTCTAAGTTAGTGCCTTTCCCATCTCTCAGTTTGTCAGAAGTAATGCCCATTTAATGACTAAGGACTAGGTATTGAATGTTTCAGGCTAATATCCAAAACTTCTTGAATAGATCCTTTTCATGAACTCCTGTTTAACATATTTTAATTCATGCAATACTTTCAATACTAGTGAATATTTCAGAAATAAACCCATCCCTAAAAATGTCAGACCCATTTCTATATATATCTCATTCTTCTTTTAATAATTTCTTTGGGGGAAAGGAGGGGAACAGAGCCAAGATAGTGGAGAGTAGACAGGTCTTTGTTTGAGCTATTCCTAGTTTCCCTCAGACCAACACCAAGTCATGTCTCTGAACACATTATGGAGTGACATAACACAAAAATATTTGGAGTGTAACAAATTTCTATGAGAAGATATTTTGGAAAAACTTCAGAAAAGGTCTGTATCAATCAGGGACTGGGTGGGGAGGAGGAGGGAAACCTAGGAGGTGGCTGAGTGCAGTTACAATGCAGAAATCCAGGGTGGTGTGGTGTCTCTATACTGAAGAGAGTCTTAGTCAAAATATTGCTATGTTGGAAATGCTGTTCTGTTTCAGTAGACAGAGGATTAGCAGAATAGCTGTGAGACATGCAATACAACTACAAAAGGCAATTAGTGAGCCTCTGATTCAGGACTTGGTCACACCCACCCAGCACAGGAGGGAAGCAATACAAGCCACAGGGCAGTGTGAAATTGATGTTGCCTGTAGAGGAAGCTTGGGACAATCTCCCCTTTACCTTACAAGCAGACTTAAGCCTTTAAAATGAGCAAAAAGAGCAAAAAAGCTCTGACCATAGATAGCTGTTATAGAGACAGAGAAGAACAGAACTCAAACTTTGAGAACACTAAAGGCAAAACAGCTCCAGATGAAGCCATAAAGGGTGATATGAGTCAATCTCCCTCTCATAAGGCTTTCTTGGAAGAATTCAATAAGGATTTTACAGGAGAGTTAGAAGAAAAATGGAGAAAGGAAAGGAGAAGTTTGCAAGAGATTTTGGAAAAGAAAACAGAGAGATTATGTGAAGAAAACTTTTCAAATCAGATTTAGAGAAATGGGAAAAGCGTATAACTCCTTATAAAATAGATTTGACAAAATGGAAAAAGAAATCAACTTGTTGAAAAACAGAATTTGTGAAATGGAAAAAAGGAACCAATGGACAAATCAACTCATTTAAAAGTTCAATAGGTCAAATGAAAAAAAGGATAAGAAAGTTAACTGAAGAAAATAATTCACTAAAATTTTGAATTGAACAAATGAAAGTGAGTGACTCAATGAGACTTCAAGAATTGTCAAACAAAACCAAAAGAAAAAAGAAAAAAAATAGAATAAAAAGTAAAATACCTCACTGGAAAAACAAATGACTTAGAAAACAGATCCAGAAGAGACAATCTAACAATTATTGGACTACCTGAAAACTACGAAGAAAAAATGAACCTAGACATCATCTTTCAGGAAATTATCAAGGAAAATTTCCCTGGTGTCATATTACTGGAGTGTAATATGGCTGTTGAAAGAATTCATCGATCACTTCCTGAAAGAGACCCCAAAATGAAAACTCCAAGGAATATCATAGATAAATTTCAGAATTATCAGATCAAGAAGGAAATATTGCAAGCAGACAGAAAGAAACAATTGAACTATTGAAGAGCTACAATCAGGATTACTTAAGACCAAGCATCTTTCACTTTAAAGAATCCAAAGGCCTGGAATATGATATTCTGAAGATCAAGGAAACTTGGATTGTAGCCAAGAACAACCTATCTAGAAAAATTAAGTGTTGTCTTTCAGGGGAAAAGATGGACCTTGAATGAAACAGATGTATTTAATTTATTTCTTTTTTTTATTATTAAAGCTTTTTATTTGTATAACATATGCATGGGTAGTTGATCTTTACAAAGCATTCCATTACAAATTTTACCCCCAGTCCCCTCCTCTCCCCTAGATGGCAGGAAGTCCACTGCATGTTAATAATGTTGAAATCCTTGACAAGTTATGCAAGAAAAATCCTATCTACAAGGAAAAAAAGAAAATCAGAGAAAGGCAACACAATACAAGCAAATGTCAATAGAGATCATCAAAACGTTACGTTGTGTTCCATATTTCATATCCCTCTCTCTGGGTGTATATGGTTTTCTTCAGTGAACAATTGGAACTGGTTTGACGCAATTCTTTGTTGCAGATAGCCATGTCCATCAGAATTGATCATCATGTAATATTGTTGTTGCTGTGTATAATGATCTCCTGGTTCTACTCGTTTCACTCAACATCAGTTCATGCAAGTCCCTCCAGGCCTCTCTGAAATAGTCCTACTGGTCATTTCTTACAGAACAATAATATTCCATAACATTCATATACCATAATTTATTCAGCCACTCTCCAATTGATGGGCATCCCTTCAGTTTCCGGTTTCTAGCCACTACAAAAAGGGCTGCCACAAACATTCTTGCACATGTGGGTCCCTCTCTCTCCTCTAAGATCTCTTTGGAATATAGACCCAGTAGAAACACTGCTGGGTCAAAGGGTATGCACAGTTTGACAGCTTTCTGAGCATAGCTCAAAATTGCTCTCCAGAATGGTTGGATCGGTTCACAGTTCCACCAACAATGTATTAGTGTCCCAGTTTTCCCACATCCCCTCTAAC
>JAJPUD010022971.1:0-20618 GCA_023553655.1 Myrmecobius fasciatus | reverse complement strand
TCACATTAATGTAGTCATGAGATGGTAAAACCTGGACTAATTTAATAATGATGGAAATGAAAAGAAGTAGACAGATTTAAATCTGTGGAATCTAAGGAAAATCATTAATGAAGAATGGGAAGGAACTTGATGATTTATTGTGGATAGAGGATGAATCAGAGGCATATCAAAAATGACACAGGTTTATGGGAAATCTTTTATGAATTGATGCAAAGTGAAATGAGCAGAACCTGAAGAACATTGTACATGGTAACATCCATACTATAATGATGTTCAAATTTGAAAGACTTAGATCGAGACAATGATCCAAGATAGTTCCCAAAGACCCATGATGAAAAATGCCATTTACCTTTAAGAGAAAAAATGGATGAACTCTGAAAGCAGAATGAAGTATATTTATTTCCCTTTGTTTTGGTCGGGGATTTTTGTGGGTTTTCTTTTGCAACACAGCTAATGTGAAAATATATTTTGCATAACTTCCCATGTATAATTGATATCATATTATTTGCCTTCTCAAGGGTGAGAGAAAGGTAGAAGTGAGATAATTTGGAATTAATTTTTTTAAATAATAGCTTTTTATTTTCAAAATACATGCAAAGATAGTTTTCAACATTCAACCTTGCAAAACCGTGGGTTCCAAATTTTTCTCCTTTCCTTCTCCCTCCCCTCTCTCCTAAACAGCAAATAATCCAGTATATATTAAACATGTGCAATTCTTCTATGCATATTTCCACATTTATCATGCCTTACAAGAAAAACCAGATCAAAAAAAGGAAAAAAATGAGAAAGAAAAAAAAGACAAGCAAACAACAAAAAAGATGAAAATACTATGTTGTGATCCACACTCAGTCCCCACAGTCCTCTCTTTGGATGCAGATAGTTCTCTCCATCACAAGTCTATTAGAATTGGCTTGAATCACTTCACAGTTGAAAAGAGTCACGTCTATCAGAGTTGATCATCACATAATCTTCTTGTTGCTGTGTATAGTGTTCTCTTGAGAACTCAAAATTTTTTTAAATGTATGTTAATTTTTAAAAATGTAACTGAAAAATATTTAATGAATTAAAAACATTTTTGTTAATGACACAGATTTTACAACTGGGTGATAAGGAAAACAATGTTACTGACAGAGACAAAGAAATTGATATGGGGAGATGTTCTGAAAGGTAAGAGAAATTCAACTTTGAATGTATAGAGTTTGAGGGGATGGTGAATGAGCTAATGGAAATATCCAACATGATATTGAAAATTTGAGGTTGGAGCTCCTGGTATAAGGGAAGACCAGAGAGGTAAATTTGAGAGTTAATTCCATTTAAGAGATAATTGGAGCCATTGGAGCCAATGGGATTTCTTGGAAAGACATGGAGAGATCATAGAATAGAGGCTTGAGCCTTAGTGAATGCTGCTAACCTTTATTGGACAGGAGGAAGAAAAGGAGCAGGACCCAGTGAAAGAAAGCATCAGAAAAGTGATCAGAACAATAGAACCAAGTGCGACATCATGTGTCCACGAGAGCATGGTGTTTCTTTTTTAATAGTAATTTACTTTTCCCCAATTACAAGTAAAGAAAATTTTTAACATTCATTTTTTTAAACTTTAAGTTTCAAATTTTCTCCCTCCTTCCTTTACTTTCCCTTCCCTAAGATGGTAAGCAATTTGATATAAGTTTTATATGCATAATCATGTAAAACATAATTCCACATTATTCATGCTGTAAAAGAAGAAACAGACCAAAAGAACATACAGAAATAAAGAAAGTGAAAATTATATGCTTCAATCTGCATTCAAACTCTCAGTTCTTTCTCTGGATGTGGAGGGCATTTTTTCATCATGAATTCTTTGGAATTGTCCTGGATCTTTGTGTTCCGGAGAACAGCTAAGTCATTCATAATTGATCATCACACTATATTGCTCTTAGTGCATACAGTTCTCCTGATTCTGATCATTTCTCTTTGCATCAGTTCACACAAGTCTTTCCAGGTTTTCCTGAAATCTGCCTGCTCATCATTTCTTAAAGCAGAATAGTATTACATTATATTCATATATCACAACTTGTTCAGTCATTCCCCAATTGATGGGCATACCCTCAATTTCCAATTCTTTGCCACCACAAAAAGAGCTATTAAAAATGATTTTTGTACAAATAGGTGCTTTTCCTTTTTTAAAAAAATTTCTTTGGGATTCAGACCAAGTAGTGGTATTACTGGATCAGATGGTATGCAGTTTGATTTTTCTTTGGGCATAGTTCCAAATTGCTCTCCAAAATGGTTGGATCAGTTCACAACTGAGAAGATAGAGTTTCAAAGAAAGGAGAACACACTCTGTACTCTGAAGAAATTATAGATATGAGGAATCTAAAGAAGTATGGAAAGGCTTATGTGAACTGATGCTGAATAAGGTAAGCAGAACTGGGAAAACAAAACAGTGGCTAAAATGATATAAATAGAAAGAACAAAGAAAATAGAGATCTGTGTCATGATGATGATCCAGGCTGACTCCAAAGAGGAGATGAGAAAATGCATCAGCTTCTCTTTATTTGAAGAGGTAGGGAACTATGGGCATGGAACATATTGCATCAGCCTTGGTTGATGTGTTGGTTAGTTTTTCTGAAGTACTTTTTGCTCTATCTTTGGGGAAAGTGACTCTTTCTAGATTTTAAAAAAATTCTTTGTTTCAAGGAATGACTCATTGGTCAGGGAAGGAATGAAAGATATATTTAGTAATAAAAGTTCATGGAAAAGAAAAAGATATCAATGACATAAATCAATGAAAATGTTTCAAAAGAGGGAGCAGTTCCTGTGGTTTATCACTTTATAGGGAACTGAAATCCAGAGAAAAATGTCAAATGAGATAATATTTATAAAACATTTAGAACAGTACCTTTAGCATTTATAAAGCATTTAGAATAGCACCTAGTAGGTACTATATAAAAGCATATTTCTTCCCCTATCCTCAACTTTCCTTCTCTTATTTAAGATCACATAGTGTATCAGTGGCTGAGTTTAGACTGATTCAATTCCATTTCATTCAACAAGCATTGTTAAGTACCTACTATATGTAAGCCATTACAAGAATACAAATTTCCTGACTTCCAGTGGTTGACTGCTTCCTATAATTGGACCATATCATGTATTCTTCTGTGAAACTAAGCTTCCTGAGAACAGGGATTGTCATTTACCTCACTTAATATGTCAAAGCTTAGCACAGTACCTGGCACACGATAGGAGCTTAATAAATGGATATCAACTGACAAGTTGGCAGTGGATCCTTGCTGTGGGCATAGATATTTCTCCTTGGCTGGACTCAGTGGGCACTCTTTCAAGATTGAGGGGTTGGATTGTTCAGCTAACAAAGCTTCTTAAATAGAGGCAGAGAAGAGTTAGGGATTGGACCTGTGATTTTATTTATATAGGGAACTTCCAGATGATAAAACTCCCTCTATGAGTGCAGATCAGCATCCTCTCTATAATATATAGGCTTAGAAAATTGCCTAGAGTAACGAGAGGTTAATTTTCTTATCCAGAGTTAAATTTACCTACTTTATTAGAAGTAGCACTTGAACTCAGATCTTCCTGACTATTGGTACAATTTTTCTAACCCATGTAATAGAATAGGAACATGATGGTCAACTAGGTGATGCCATTATACACAGAGTGCCTGGGCTGGAGCCAGGAGACTTGGCTTTGTGAGTTCAAATCTGGCTTCAGACATTTACTAGCTGTGTGACCTTGGGGAAGTCACTTAACCCTGTTTGCCTCAGTTTCCTAGTCTGCAAAATAAGCTAAAGAAAAATGGCAAACCATTCCAGTGAGCAGACTTGTACTCAGATTTTCCTGACTCCAGGAGTGGTGCTCTATCTTCTGTACCACCTGATTGCCCTCTTCGCCCCTGGCATCTCCTTATCACAGTAATTCTATGTGTGTGCATGTACACATACACACACACACACACACACATGCCTATGGCCACCAGGTCTGCATGTAATTCTCACACAGGGTCTTAGTCTTGCCCTTAACACTCCAGCTCCCCTAGGTGCCTCAGGACACCAGGCAAACTAGAATAGCGTGAGTAATAGAAAAATGAAGATCTTTCTCCTTCCATGCTGAGGAGATGGGGAAATTCAGTATTTGGCATAAATGTACTCTCCCAATCCAGTTATACCCCCCCAGCTGCCCAGCTTCCAAGTCACTTTCCAAAAATAAACAAACAAACAAACAAACAAAAAAAAAAACAGGAGACAGACCTTCATCTCAACATTCAGGGAAATAATGGGTATCTTTCCTCTCTACTCATGACATTCCTAGATCCCATCAACATTTTTCTTCCCCACTCAGAAAAACCAATCCTAAGGCTCTTACCACAGCAGCAGTTGCTTGGGAGGTAGAGTGGGGGGATGAGTGGAGACAGAAGACTTTAGAGACAGATCAGGATCAAGGAGGGACAGTCAGGCTACTATACTAATAGGGCTCTCCTCTCCATTTATACCCCATGTCTCCCACTCAATATATGTATTCTCAGCATCAGGACTCTGTGTGCACAGGAGAAAAGAGAGTATTTTCCTGGAAAGTTGAAAGAAATAATTTTCTTGAAATTGGGAGACATGGAGGTATCCATCATATCATACTTCCTTTCACATAAACCCCTTCTTCCAATAAAGGCATCCCACAAAAATACCAGATTTGGAGTGAGAGAGGCAGGAAGCATTTATCCCTTTTTGGGGAAGAGGGAGAGAGAAACAAAGAAAAAAGAGACTAATTCAAGAGAAGAAGATACAGACACATGTGGAGACAGGCAGTCTTAGAAAACAGAACTGAATATCCATCTCTTTGCCAGTTACCTGAGGCTCCAGGAAGCTGATGGTAAGGTGAGGGACCATTGCTTGGCTTCTTATCCCTTCTACCAGCCCCTGGGGACCTGGCTGTCCCAGATGCTAGGAGCTGGGAAGTGTGTCAGAGACTTGCGTAAGCTCCCTTCATATTTCCATAAAGTCATAATTACTGATGGCTGCTATGGCAGTTAGCTCATTAGAGTGGTGTCTGCCTCCAGGGGCCCAGGGGCACAAGTCCTGTCTGGATGCAGGAAAGGCTGAGACATGGGCTGGTTTCTTGGCCAACCCCACTGCCTTCTATCCAGAGTCACTGCCCCCCACTTTGTGACCCCATTTGAGTAGAATTGCTGACTACCACTGCCCTCCTTCTCAATACAGAGACCAAGAAAATCAGGAAAAATGAACCACTCAACCTCATTCCCTTAGGATCTCAAAATTTCATGGCTGGGGAAACCTAAGTAGAAGAGAGCCATTAGTTATTCCAGCCAAAGAATTTTCAGCCTGTTCAGAAGGGGTCAAGGACACTAGGAGGAAATGGAGGGACTTAAAATCTTCTGAATTGAGCATTAAATACATTAGGTTTTGCTGAGGGGACACGGAGAATTCATCAAGGCTCAGATTTAAGATTATTTCATCCATCTCCCTAGCATGTTCAAATCAATCTCAGCCTCTCCTCCCTCAGTTCTTCCCCAGGGGGGAAAAAAATCTTAGATAATTCTAGTTTGTTTATGTTCCCCTTGTGGTGGTCAGGAGATCAATCCTTCTTGTAGTTTGTCACCTAACTACTGTGTTTCTTCTCCCCCTTCCCTCCTTTTTCCCCCAGTGTGAAATCTCTATCCTCCTGTAACTCACTTCAGTTCCCAATGGGAATGGAGAGTCCAATTTTATCTGAAACTATGATTCTGCTGAGGTCCCTCTCTCGACTTTTTCCAGGAGTAGACATCCTAACTCTCTCTTTTCTGGCAGCCTTGGTCCTCTGAGGTCTAGAAGCATTAAAAGTATTACAGAATCAAGAGACCTGAACCCAACAGTTGTTAGACTTGTGATGTTGGAAACCTCTTTTAGACTATTTTCTCATCTTCAAAATGGAGATATTTGATCTATCTACTTCACAGGGGTGTTGTGGGGAAAACCCTCTGTTGACCTGAAAGCACTCTGAAAATGTGAGCTGTTATCATTATTAACAGGGTCAGACACAAGATTGGGGAGTGGCCTGTCATTAGGCAGTAGCAGCATGGGCCATGACTCAGACACTATTAAAGAAAGACTATTCTGGTCAGGAGCAGGGATGCTTCAGGAAGTTATCCAGTTCTCTAAGGACCTCCAGAGGTCATAGCTTCCAATCCCCTGCCTCAGCTAAGAAGAATGCCTGGGGCCTGGGTGAGATCTGTTTTTAGAAGTCTCTAGGGATAGAAATTTCACAGCCTCTCCTTTGCCCATCTGCCCCAACATTTATTTTTCATCTGAGAAGTTCATCATAAGATCCAAGTAGAATCTCCCTGAGTGGCTAATAACCCCATTTTCTCTCTCCCTCTTTTTAGTCACTGTCCCCACTGGCAGTCCAGGAGAGTCTAGGGAGATCTTTCTCCCTGTCTGGAGAAATAGGAGAGTCAGGAATTTTTTTAGAAATGAAAAAAAATGAGATAATAGACTATCCCTGACAAGAAAGCCATAACATCGTCCCAACTGATCACCAAATCTGGACCACAATTTCACATTGCCCCTTTGTCTGGACTAGGATTTTGCCCCAAGCAGCTGGAACACACAAATGGCCTGCCTGGGAATGCTCAAGTAACTGAAAATCTGGAACTGCAGAAGGAAAGGTTGGTCTGGATGAGGCAGGAAGTCTCTTGGAGTTATGGGGAAAGGGGTGATTTTCAAGGAAAAATAGCTTGAGGATTGGGGTCAGGATAAGTTCTATTACTCATCCCCTGCTTAATGCATTTTAGAAGAACAGAAATGGAAGGTACAGACTTCTAGATGAAGGGATGTGTGTGTGTGTGTGTGTGTGTGTGTGTGTGTGTGTGTGTAGTATAGGATGGTCCAGAGCCTCATAGATGTAATTTTCATGTCTGTCCTTGTTCTACTTCCATAGCTTGCAAATAAATCTCCTGCCCTGGGACTTGATGACTTGAGTGGGCTGATAGGGTAAGCAATGAGCTCATCATGGATTGGACAGGAAGGGTAGGGGGATGGCAAAGAAACCCTGAGAATGGGAGGGGAAAATCCAGTGATCCCATTACTATATTGTCTTCAGGAGCCATGTGAAGATAAATAAAAGGCTCCCCTTTATCTTATACCTACTCAAGAGCTCCTCAGCATCTCAACACAAGGCAGTGGGAAAGGAATGGATGAAAGCAACTGGAGTCCATCCTACCTGGGGTTCTCTGCTCATTCAAAAGAGACCATCCTCCCCACTCCCCACCAAGGGAAACGTCTGGACCTGGATAAGGAGCTAAGCAATGGAGAAAGGTAGCTGTAGAGATTCTCCACTCTCAGGATGACAATGAAAGGGGAAATTGTGGGGGAATGATTGGGGGAAACTGGTCTCTAGACAAGTGACAGTCACAGAAATCTTCAAATGTCAGACATCGCCATAGGAGGGAGCCCAGGAGAGTGCTGCCCCGATCCTTACTTAATTCAACCTACAAAAAAAGACTGTTTGGATGAGGTTTTTCAGATAGATTTGGGGACTCTGCGGACACGCGTCTAACAGAACTTGACTGCCGCGGCCCAAAGAGGCAATGTGAATTGCAAAATCACAAAACGACAATCTGGACAGAAACCCAGGTTTCCTCTCTGTTCACGGGGCGTTAAACTGGCTGGCCTTTTGCTGGCTAGTTCTGTTTCTCAGGGAAAGGACTGACCTATCTAGTCCAGGAGTAGGTAGAAGTGGTATAGGGTCTGTCTTGACCTTGAGATGAGATAGCCCTCGATATTCCCTACTTTCCAGCAATTCCCTCCCTTCACTATAGGAAAGTCCTTCCTTCCGTCTAACCCTCATCTCTCCTGCTGAATCTTCAACCTATTTTTGCTTAACTCTCTTCTCAGTCCCTTATCCTCGAGAAGATTGGAAGCCCTACTCACTCCTTCCTAGCCCTCCCTTTCTTTCCTCGAGGGCCCCCCCCAAATCCCCTCGCACTTTTTCTGATCCCTTCAGGCCCCACCTATCCTACCCCCCTACACAACCTCGTCAGAACGGCAGCCAATGGCTATTTGACTAATTTGCATAGTGGAGCGGGGGAGCAAGGAATAGAAGGGGGTGGGGCCAAGCGACCTCTTAAATCAAAGTTGGGAGGCGAGGACTGGGCAGAGGGGATGCCAAGTGCCCAGGCAGGGGCTGGGGGGAGGGGGGAGGGGGGCGGGCTCAGAGGACAGTGGGGCCCGGCCGGACACAACCCTGAGCTCTCTCCCTCCATCTCTCCATTCCCTCATTCTTCCTTCCCTCTCTCTTTTGCACAGCATCCTCTGCAAACCCCTCAGTGCCTGGGGGTCCGTTCTCCCCAATCTGATTTTAATTACTCATTCATTTAATTGTTTTCCTCCTTGCGGGGCAGCCCCAGAACTTTCCCTTCCTGCAGAGCAAATTAAGGTATTTGCTTGGCATTTTTAGGAAGGGGGAGACGAAGGTTCTTCTTGGATCGATTTGGGGGTGGGGGGTTTTCAGGCTCTAGAGCTTGGGAAGAAGAGACTTTAGGACCCTCAGTGAGAATCTTCTTTCTCCGCCTCGGCCTCCCTTGCATCTAACGCGACCCTTCAGCCCGGCCTTTGCCCTCCGCCCCCGCGACCCCCTTCACGCAGTGTCCCAGCTGCGGGACCACGACCATGACCGAAATGAGCGAGAAGGAAAATGAACCTGAGGACGCTGCCACTCACCCCTCTCCTGGGACTATTTCCACCCTCCAGGAAACCAAGGTAACTTGGGGAGGGGTCTCCAGTTCCTCCCCTCCCTTCCAGTTCCTTCTTTCCCGCCCTGCAGTTCTTCCCACCTCAGCCCACGGTCACCGCCTCTGTCCTACCCTCTCCTTGACCTGGGCTTGTTTTGTCCCCGCACTGCCGCGATATAGCCGACATGCACAGGCGGCCAGGGGTCAAGAGCGGGTCGCGATAGCTCGCCCCCTCTCCCACCACCGTAGGGCGGGCGCTGTCCAGCATAATCTGAGAACCTCTCAGCCTCTAGAGGACCAGGCTGAGAGCAAACTGGGAAGGGAGGGAGTAACTGACCACACGCTCACGCGCGCGCGCGCGCACACACACACACACACACACACACACACACACCACACCACATATCACATGTGCGCGCGCTCATGCACAAACACACAGTGACAGAGACAGGCGGCGGGTCAGCTCTCTCCCGACTCGCCTGAGGGAAGGTTGTAACTCCCCTTTGTTGGAGGGAATCAATGCAGAGCCAGGGGAAGAGCAGTGGGGAGTGAGTGTGTGTGGTGTGTGTGTGTGTGTGTGTGTGTGTTTGCGCGCGCGCGCGCGTGTTTACGCAGCCCTGTGTTGGCCGGGGATGTAAGGGGTCGGTGTGTCCCAGGCTCTTTGAGCGTGTGGGGGCTCTGCGATCGCCTTCCTTCTCCGCATCTCTCTCCGTGTCTCTGTCCAGCTGCAGTCTCAGGAGAGCGGCGAGCCCAGGAGGGGAGGGCTGCAGGGGGAGGAGGTCCTGGGGTCGGGTCATTCTGGATGCTGGACTCCAGGGGCTGCGGCAACGCCGAAGGCTTCTTTTTTCTTGAGGGAGGGGGTAGAGAAGGGTAAGGGGTTACCGAATATTGTTACTGCCACTCCCTCCCATTTCCCCTTTCCCCCATCAGGTATAGAAGTGGATAGAGACCGAAAAGCCACATAATTAATGCCATAATTAACCCTAATTATTCTTGATTGTTACTCCTGGGAATAACCAGTCAGTTGAACAATGAATGAGTTATTTCCTACTGAAGGAGGGCGGGGTCCGCAGGAGCTTTAGACAGTCTGGAGTACTGGGAGGTAGCTCCACGTCCGAGCTCCGGCCCAGAACCACGGAAATTTAGCCGCAGGAATTCCCTGATAGCATCTAGATAGAAATCCCTGACTGGATAAGCAAAGTAGCTGTGTTCCGGTTAAGCTACTACTCCCCTCTGGCCAATAAGCCCCCACTCCTTTAAGTCTAATGTAAATGTCTGTGCCCCCCATCTTCAGTTCCTCCAGACTTCTGTTTGGAGTACTTAGCGAAGGAGGAGAAAAAGAAATAGGGGAAAGGGCCTGAAGAAAGGGGGGAGGGTGCCAGATACCTCTGATACACCTCCTGGATCCTGAAGTTCACCCTTAGGGTCTTGGGGGGGGGCGCTAACTCTTTACCTGGACAGTTTATGTCTTATCTTCCACCCCACATCTACAGCTCCCTCCCCAAGAGGTTAATTCAAGGTCAAAGTTATCCAGGGCTAAGAGCACTTAGGGGAGGCAAGCAATGTCGGTTGGCTGAGAATGGAGGGATCATCCCCCAAGAACCAGGACCATCCTAAGATACTGAATCAGTGGGACCTGTGTCCAGATCTCCCAGCTCTTAGGGCCCCCATAAATCTTTGCCTTCTTATCCATCTCCAAACCCCCACCTCCAGGAGTAGAGATTGGTAATCCACTACTAACAAAGGGTTAACAGCCTGGGGAGAGATAAATGGCTATTAGATTAGGAATATTGGGAAGGGGGTCCAATTCTGCTATTGAAATATTTGTGAGAGCATCTTAGAGCTAAAGGGAATAAACCTGGGGAGGGGAGAGGAGTGATAGATAAATCCAATCAGAAGTAGTACACTAGGGTACCAATCCTCTATCTCTCTTATCCTCCTCCCTAATCACCTGGGAGACCCATTCACAGGTACTATATCTCCCCAAATCTCAAAGTATTTATTTGTGGAGCTCACCCAGTTCCAGCCATCTTCCCTTATCTAGAATCTGTCTCCCCACTTCCCTCCTTTCTCTCAGCAACCCTGGGGCTGGGGTGGGCGGGGATGCTCCTGCAGTATCAGTGCTACCTCAGCAAGTTGGCCAACCTGCAAGCTCAGCTTAGGGGGAGGGGAGGGAGAAGAGTCAGCCGATTCAGGCTGTTATCTTTCTCCCCCCTCCCATCCTAAGGATCCTTCTGAAAATAGTTCTGCCTCAGGATGGGGAGAAGGTCTAGAGGTCTGGTCTGGGCAGTGTTCCCTTCCCCCATTCTATCTGAGGCTGCCTCATCCTCCAAGACCCTACTCTCATCTCATTACTCTCCTGAAAGATTCTATAGATTAGACCACCATTCAATGGCAAAACAGTCATGAGAAGATCATGATTATCATCACTTCTTCCTGTGATTGCCCAAGATAAAGTCTCCTTCCCCCTTAGTGAAAGTGGGCAAAGAGGAGAGAGAAAATGACTAAATTTTGCCTTCCAAATATTTGTCCCAATCTAGCCTTGAGAGAGGAGGAGATGACTTGAGAGAGGACCGTAGAAGGCTCATTTATGTCCCTAGGGTGAGAGGGTCTGGTTACTGCCTAAGATGCTCTTTTTTTATGTCTGGTACTTGGAACAATGCAGGTACAACAAAGGGGGCTGAGTAACTGGCAGACACTGATGCAAGTATTTAAAATCCTATTTGTCATCAATTCATGGCCCACATAGGTACAAAGTACCAACCTGGACATCTTTTCCCTGGGCAACCCCTACAATACATCCACATGATAGACCTAATCCATGGTGGTTTCCTTCCTGCCCAATTTGCACTGTCAATCTGCCCACTCAGGGCTAGTGTGAGTTTCAGACATGTCTCCTCTTCTTATCCTCATTCCGAGCCACGCAGTTGAAAAAGGAACTTGCCTTCAACAGGGGACATCCCCTCCCCCTCCCCCTACCATCCTTTGGCTCCATCCTTCCCAGGGAAGGGGGACCCTTCTATGCCAGCACCACCATCTGAGTCAGCTGGCACCAGTGCCCACTACCGCCTACCCCACAGCTGCTTCATGCCCTTTCAGGAACTGGGGAAAAGGGGGGAGTGCCTCAGATGGTGAAAGAAAGAGATGGACAGGGAGATATGAAAAAGGAAAGAGGTGGAAAGAGCCCTCTACTGGGATTTGGGAGGCTGAGGTTCTTCCCTGAGCCATATTACAAACTATCTGTGTGATTTGGGATAGTAATCAAAATAATGATAAGCATCTATAATGATAATGATAATGATAAGCATCCATATAGTACTTGAAGGTTTGCAAAGGGCTTTCTAGTTATGATCTCATTGATCCACTTCCCCATAATGAGCCTCAGTTTCCTCCTCTGGGTAAAAAGCCTAGATGATTTATAAGCTCTCTAAGAGGCAGCTTAGTATAGTGAAAAGAATTTCTGACTTTGAAGTCAAGGCATGTGGGCTCCAATTCCATGTCTTACAACATTGTGACGCTGACCAGTTCAATTAATCTCTCTAGGCTTGGTTACCTCATCTGTAAAAAGAAGGAATTGAATTAGATGTCAACTGAGATCCTTCAGCCTGAAGGTCTTTGCTCATGTCAAGTCTTAACATTTTACACTTCACTATTCTAAGATCTCTTCCAGCTCTCACAGTCTATGATCTATGGCTAGTTCCAGCTCTCACATCTAAACTGTTCTCAGCCTGGAAGGGTGGAGTAGGTGGGCAGAAGAAACAGACCAAGTATTTTCAGTCCTCTGGTCACTTGGTTGGAAAGAGCCAGGGAAATGCCTGAAAGGTTCCAAGATGCCTGATGGGCAGGTCTGCCAACTCCTTCAAAGGAGCCTCTCCCCCATGCCAGGAATCAGGTCCAAGGGGCAGTAGGAGGAAAAAAGAAAGAAGTTCTGACCTTATGCCTCTTGGCTGCCTTTACTCAAAGCTTCTACTCTCCTGCCTCTCCATGGTGGAAGGAAGAGAGGAGAAAAGTGCTTTTATGGCAATAGAGATGTGGTGAGTTACATCCAGATATGTCATTCCCACCTAGATTGGACTGCAAATATGGATCTTGGTTTGGAACCCCCAAAAATGCCTGTTTGGCCAATGGGATCAGATGTTTCTGGAGCAGGCAGGCACTATTCAAACTGACAGAGAGGCTACCTCCTGCCCTCCAGCAAATCCACTCTGCATTGGGTTGCCATCAGTTCCTCCCTGAGAGTCATGTTACCAGCTGTCTCATCATTTCAATGGCCCTTCTTTCTGCTCCCTGGGAGAGGGTGCCAGTGGTCTGGAATTGGGAAGTCCCTTCCCAGGGAATATTTTGTTCAGGAAGCTTTTCTCCAGAAACCAGGAGGAAGCAACTTCTGACAGGGTTGTCCTAGGGGCACAAGGAGCTGGCTTTGGTCATACCAGGGTTGGGAGTGACAAGTCACTCTCTCCCTCTTTGCCCCAGGGCTTGGCCTGACAAGCAAGACATATGGTAAAATTCCAGAATAATTCAGAAAAATTATGGTCATAAAAATTGGGTAGAACAGTTCCTCCAAAAAATTCCAAGGCAGGAATGAGGAAGAGGGACTCTCAAACATTCTTGGGCATCCCACCAGAAAAAGGTCCTAGGGATTAAGATGATATTCTGGTCCTAAATTGACATCTTGAGATGATTCCATGTACTGCTACTACCCTATCCCATTTCCACCAGAACGTTGGGATCCCAGACTATTATCTATCCTGTCTGAAACCTGTAGAGGCAAAGACCAACACTGCTCTCCAGGAAGCCAGGATTTGGAAGATGTCAGCCACTGGGGAAGCCAGACATCCTGCTGAGCTCAGGCTCCATAGTTGGCAGACCTGGATCTATCATGTACATCCTCCTAGACCCCCACCTTTACATCCTGTTGTTCTCCAGATCTGGGATGGTAGGAGAAGCTGTGTCTGTGTTCTCTGAACCAGCAGCTGCATCCACTCCTTCCCTGGCAGGGCTGGGAGGTTGGCAGCTGTGGTACCTTATGCTGTCCAGCTCATCATCTGGGAACCTTGGCCAAGGGTGACACAGACTCTGTGCCCATTTCTTCAGTCTGCTGCCTCCCTCCTCATGGTCTCCCTGGACAGACTGAATCTGCAGAGCACTGCCAGGAATGGGACTGTGAGATAGATACAGGACAGGGAGGGTTCTGGGCTTCTCGCTAGGAGTAGGAGGGAAATAAAAGATAACTTTCTGGTTATTGATGCTGGAAGGAAGGAATGTGTGGAATGGTGAACTTTGAAAATCAACTGGATTTAGAACATTAGGTCCTGATCTAGAACCTGCAACACCAGGTCCTGATCTAGAAGCTACCTGCCTTCTCTTCCTTGGGACTTCATCAGCTGTAGACTCCCAAGGCTAGCCCTGAACCCCAACATTGATTTATTCATGTCATGTTCAACTCTTCCTGACCCTATTAGGGGTTTTCTTGGCAAAAATATTAAAATGTTTTGCCATTTACAGATGAGGAAACTGAAGCAAATCAAGTTAAGTGACTTGCCCAGGGTCACACAGCTAGTAAGTGTCTGAGGCCAGATTTAAACTCATTTCTTCCTGACTCCAAATCCTGTGCACTATCCACTGTGCTACCTTCTGACATTGATTGGCATTACCAATTTGGGTTTTGGTACTTTGGGTTATACAAAGTGTTACTAAATATAGTATATATTATATATGTATAATATATATATATATGCACACTATGTATATATAATGTATATATATATATATATATTATGTAATATATAGACTACATATGTAAAATAATGTAGTGTGTATATATATATATATATACATATATATCCTCTGGTTAGAGCCTACCCTTCTATGGATTCTAGTTCCCTATGACCATGGACTCCTCTCTTTCAGCTTCAGCGTTTTAAGCGTTCCCTGTCCCTCAAGACCATCCTTCGAAGCAAAAGTGTGGAGAATTTCTTCCTTCGTTCAGGCACTGAACTCAAGTGCCCAACGGAGGTGCTGCTGACCCCCCCAACCCCATTGCCACCCCCCTCACCCCCACCTGTGTCAACTGATCCAGGTCTACCCAGTTCTGCCCGTTCCCCTTGTCCAGTCCAACGTCCCTTGGCACCTCTCAAGCCCTTGAGGACCCACAGCTTCCAAGACCATGTCTTCAAACGTGCCAGCCCCTGTGAACTCTGCCACCAGGTTATTGTGGGTAGGTGTCTGAGCCCTGAGGTGGGCACAAGTGGGAGTGCCAAGGTGACATGGGGGAAGGGGCATAGCATGGATCTGCCTGTTTTGTAATCCAGTTCTCCCGGGCCCTCCAATGCCACATTGCCTGTGTAGGACACCCGGTGGGGAGTTCTTTCCCTATTTTGCACAGTTATTCTCTATAATGTTAATTTTGATCCCAAGTAGCTCATAGATATGTTCCATACACCCAGGAGGATAGACATGAAAAGGAGCTTCCTTTTGTCTATCCCTCTGAACTTTATGTCCATCTACCTCCCAGCTCACTATCATCCTTCCTACACTCCCAACCAATGTGTGTGTGTGGAGGGGAGAGGAAGGAGGAAAGATCTTCCTCCTTGTCCTCCAAACCCCAAATTACTCTCTAGGCAACTCCAAGCAGGGCTTACGATGTAAGACGTGCAAAGCCAGCGTCCACCTCTGGTGCTCTGAGGAAATCTCCCACCAGCAGTGCCCAGGCAAAACGGTGAGCCTTGTCCATCTAGAGCTTTTCCAGGAGACTACTACATGCCCATTGGTACCTTGGACAGTACCGCATCTTCTTCCCCCATTGAAAAGAGCTAATTCCTTGCACTAGAAGCCCTAAGGAAGATCAAGCTCTCTGGGAGCCCCTCATTATGGCACTGATGCCTCCCTGCTTTTTCCTCCCCTAGTCCACCTCTTTCCGACGTAACTTCAGCTCCCCTCTCCTGGTGCATGAGCCACCCCCAGCCTGTACCCGGGAGTCTCCACCAGCTGGTAAGTAAGCATCTAATTCCCATTCCCCCCAGACAATGAGCAAAGCTACCTCAGACTCTTAGACTGGAGAGCTGACATCTTCCTGTGGTAGGGGATACTGTCTCAGGAAGAGTGGATACTGGCACTGCCCACCCGGAGCATTGTGCCAGCTTTTAGCATGTCCAGATGTTAGTGTCCATGGGTTTAGATTTTAGGGAATAAGATTTCCAGGAAAAGGTATGCTGGCAGGTTTCTGAAGCTGCAACCTTTATAGGTGCCAGTGGGAAGGTGGATCCCATTTATGAGACTCTCCGCTATGGTACCTCCTTGGCATTAATGAACCGGTCGAGCTTCAGCAGCACCTCGGAGTCTCCTACCCGAAGCCTGGTACAGACTTTGGCCCAGCCATGGGGGAAAAGCATGAAGGGGAGGAGGAACTGGGGCTAGGTCCACTGTGGGATATTAGGAATGAGGCCATGAGGTCCCTGAGGGAAGAGGGATGGGGGCTAGAAGATACAAGGAACACTGGGGATGGGACTGGGTTTGGGAGACTCCAGGGAAAGAAGGATGAGGCTGCAGGACAATGAAAGAACTGGACACATCAAGGGCCGGAGATTCCACTTAAGCTGTCCTTGTCTGTTTCCCAGAGTGAGCGTGATGAATTGGCAGAGGATGGAGAAGGAAGCATCCGCAGCTCAGAGGAGGGTACCAATGACAGTGGTGAGTGTGAAGAGGGCACTCCAGTGCCAGGGGATGGGCCCCCTCAACTGCCAAGTCCTTACACCATCCCCTTCCCACTCTTATAGTCTTTACATCACCAACTGAGAATGAAGTACCAGGCCCTGAGGAGAAAAGCCCCGGGCAGCAGCAGGTAAGGCCCTGTGCCATCTGGATATAGATGGGAGACAGGGAAGCAGTACCAGGGTAGGTGTATCTGAAGCATGAGGTGGTTGGACAAGGTGACTCTAAAATGTTGGACCCTGATCATTAAGTCACTGTATGGCCTGAAGCAAGCCCTTTCCCTTCTTGGGGCCTCTGCAAAAAAAGATAGAGTCCCTTCTAGTTCTGACATTCTGCCCTTCTAATTGGATGAGTTCCCCAGTAAAGTGCCAGATTCCTGCTTTAATGTTCATCTCTCTACCATGACACCCCAGGCTTCCAAGGGCACCATTCGGAAGGACGTGGGCCCCATGTATTCCTATGTCGCTCTCTACAAGTTTTTGCCTCAAGAGCATAATGACCTGGCATTGCAGTAAGTGTCTTCCCAAAGCCCTTCCCTGTCCCTGATTGGGTATGGCCTGTTGCTCTTGGCAGTACCAGGGCACCCAAGGATACTGAATAAGCTCCTTCAGTTGGGGTGGGCAGTTGGGTCTGGACAAGGATGGGTAGAAGTCCTCCTTGTGTCCCCAGGGACTGCCCTGAGTCTGTTCTTCCTCCAGGCCGGGAGATCGGATCATGCTTGTGGATGATTCCAACGAGGACTGGTGGAAGGTGATTAGGCTGGTTGGCAGCAGGGAAGGGGAAGTTGGAGGTGGGGGGAGTTCGCTATATTCCTCTCCAAGCCCGGCCTGAGGGGGAAACAGAACCATCATCTGGCAGAAGCTGCAGAACCCACTGCAGCAGACACTGCTACCTGCTAAATCACCCTCTGAGCAGTGCCCTCCTGGGAGCCATGGCCAGTTAGGTTCAAAATCCGGGTCCACCACCACAGCCTGGCCATCTCCCACCTTCCCAAGCACCCGGCTTTCTCTTCTCCCTTCTTGGAAGCCTTCCTGCCCACTCCCGCCTCAAGCACTAAAGCAGTAAAAGTTTATTTAGAAAATAAAAGGAAAGATTAAGCTCCCCCAGAGCTGATGGCATGGTGCCTTGGGGCTGGAGGCTCCAAATGAGAACTGGAGGCCAGCTTATTGGGTTGGAGCAGAGGTCAGGTGGAAGATCTGCCCCTACCCACCTGGCTGAATTTGTCACGCAGGGCAAGATCGGAGACCGCGTTGGCTTCTTCCCTGCCAACTTTGTGCAGCGGGTGAGGCCGGGAGAAAGCGTATGGCGGTGCTGCCAGCCATTTTCTGGGAATAAGGAGCAGGGCTACATGAGCCTGAAGGAGAGCCAGGTGAGTGGTCCCCAAAGGGGAAAAAGGCTGGGAGAAGTCAGAGAGGGAGGGCAAGAGCAAGCTCAGAGGGGACCAGCAAGAGAATTGCATCAGCCGGACACAAGAAGGGCACCTACGGGGGCCCAGAACAAAACTCCTGCCTCAATGACTGGGGAAGAGAGAGGCAGCAGAGGGAAACAATGGCATTCAGGGTGCCAGGGCAGGGAGGGAAGCAATAGCCCCAGAAGTAACCAACAGGGGAAAGGGGGTTGTCTATACTTTTTTGGGCTCTATCCCCACCAGGACTTTGCCAATGCAGGGGGCAGTGCCCCCTGCCTGGCTCTTTTTTGTCCTCGACACTCAGCCCTACCTCTTTCTTGCTCAGATATGTGTAGGCGTGGGCAGAAGCAAGGATGCTGACGGCTTCGTTCGAGTCAGTAGTGGCAAGAAGAGGGGCCTGGTACCTGCTGACGCTCTGACTGAGATCTGAAATTGGGCACGGCAGGCACAGAAGCGAGTGCCCCCCACCCCAGGAGATGGCCCAGATACCAGCTCTGCCCCTTGTTCCCTGCTCCTGGTTCCAGGGAATGGAGCAGGGTCTCCTTACCCGCCTCCTTGCTCACTTGCTGCCACGCTGCTGGGCACCACTCTGAACAGACACAGAAGCTCCACAATAACGAAGGTTTTGTTTTTCCTCTGGGGATCCTCTGGAGGGCAGACTGGAGAGCAAGTTAAGGGCAGGGATCAGCTACTGCAGGCAGGCCTGCCCCATGCCAAGGTGCCAATTCCCGTGCCCACCAGTGCCCTGCTGCCACAATGAATCAAGCCCTGAGTCAAGCCCTCCAGGGCTTGCTGTGGCTTCTCCCCAGAATTCTACCTTTCCAGTCGTTGCATGCCTTGTGCCGCCTTCTCCCTCAGCCCAGGCTGTGTGTATGTCCGTGTGTGTCTTTCTGTCTGTCCGTTTGGGCATGGGGGAGGGAAAATGTCCCCTTTTCCCGGGGTCCTCTCAGTGCCTGCTCCCCCCTCAGGGTTTAAAAGGGGTGGGAGATAATGGGAGGGCCTTTTCTGCTTCTGTGGTTCTGACTGCTGCCTCCCCAATATCACCATCCCTCTCTAGCTCAATTCTCAGGAAAGTTTCACGGGTCTCTCCCATAACTTGCAACCTGGGCTGGCAGAGGAGGGGAGGGATCAAGGAGAAAGAACAGGGATTGTTTTCTTCTTTGGGAGGAAGAGAGAATCATGGCTGGAACAACCGAGAAGGGGCCTTTCTCCATTCCACCCCTAACCACCCCAAAGAGTAGCCCACCTGCCATGAGAACTCTGTCCTAGAACCGTCCCACCTTCAGCCACAGCCACTCCAGTCAGAAGAAATGCAGATAGAACAGAAGAGAAAACCCCGCGTGGTTGCTTGCAACTGGGACCCTTTCTGGAGGAGTCAGAATAGTACAGAATATTGATATAAATCTGCCTGTTGTCTGGGGCCTGACAAGCTAGCAACAGACTTCAAGAATTACGCAGGTCAGGAAACCGACACTTTTGTTTTCCTGCTCCTCTTTTATTCTCCAGCCTCCCCTCTCTTCCATGATCCGGACAATCCTGGAAGAGCCGGAGCGGGACAGCTGGAAAAATCCTCTCAATGGGTCACAGCAGGGTGGGCACAGAGAGCAAGATGGCACTTTAAAAATAGTCCTGTCCAAGGACCGTATTTCAGGTTTTTCCACCCATTTTCAAAATAAGAGGCTGTATTTCAGTTGTCACCTTTCTGATTATGCTCCCTGAACCCTTTGCAGACCCCGGGGGTAGGAATGGAGAATAGGAGACAAGTGTTCAGAGGAAAGCTGAGACTCCCAAGGAAGGGAGGGATGGGAGCATCCCATCCTGGAGGAGGCAGGTCTCCCCTGTGAAGATGGCTCCTTGTGGCCCAAGTCCCCAGCCCCCAGCTCAGAACCTCCTTCACCATGCCAGCCAATGCCTCCCCTCCTCCAGGCACAGATCCGCACCCTAGGTCCTTGCCTCCCCTTCTGCTGTTTCCAGATTCGGGGTGGGGAGAGGCTGACGCCACACTGCCCTGTTTGCTGCCACGAGGCTGCCCCAGCAATACCCCTCCGGGGCAGGCACGATGCCCACTGTACATAGAGGCTGCATGACGGGTCTGACTCGGGCACTGCCGGGCCCCCAGACCCACTGATTAAATGTTCCCGTGACCCAGATGGGCCTTCTGTGTTTCTGAATGGGAGGGGAGCTGGGATGGAAAGGAGGAGGTGGGGTCTGAGGGAAGGGAGGCAGATTTGGAGGTGTCAGACACAGGGTTAGAGGAGAAGGGTGAGGGGAGGAAGAGGGGCTGTGGCAGGAGAGAGATGGGGGGTCCATGAACCGCTGGAGAGAAGGGGAGGATGACAGACCTAAGGGATGCCATCTCATATCTTCCCTTGGCTGCTCCCCAGGCTCTCTCTGGAGGGACCCTAAGTATCAACTTCCCCCAGAAAAAGAAGGGCCCTCATATTAGTGAGGGCCTAGGGCAGGCAGGCCTTAGAATTGGGGGGCCAGAGGGCAGAGAGTGGGGGATATGGGAAAATGGGAATTTTGTCAGGTTAAATGCAGTTATTGAGGGCACCTGTGCATTCATCAGAAAGGGCAAAGTACAAACTGTCCCAGGCAGTGCCCAAGGCCTGCCCAAACTCAGCTGTGCTGATGAAGCCCCGAATCCGGCCCCTGAAAAGGCAGGGCATGTGCCTCCCAATGCCCAGCTCAGCTGACTCCTGCTCCCCAAGTCTTTCTCATTCCCTCTCTCACCCCCTTACACTTGCCTCCCCACCTTGGCACTGGGCCAATCCTGCCACTCAA
>JAJPUD010022970.1:0-20618 GCA_023553655.1 Myrmecobius fasciatus | reverse complement strand
TCACATTAATGTAGTCATGAGATGGTAAAACCTGGACTAATTTAATAGTGATGGAAATGAAAAGAAGTAGACAGATTTAAATCTGTGGAATCTAAGGAAAATCATTAATGAAGAATGGGAAGGAACTTGATGATTTATTGTGGATAGAGGATGAATCAGAGGCATATCAAAAATGACACAGGTTTATGGGAAATCTTTTATGAATTGATGCAAAGTGAAATGAGCAGAACCTGAAGAACATTGTACATGGTAACATCCATACTATAATCATGTTCAAATTTGAAAGACTTAGATCGAGACAATGATCCAAGATAGTTCCCAAGGACCCATGATGAAAAATGCCATTTACCTTTAAGAGAAAAAATGGATGAACTCTGAAAGCAGAATGAAGTATATTTATTTCCCTTTGTTTTGGTCGGGGATTTTTGTGGGTTTTCTTTTGCAACACAGCTAATGTGAAAATATATTTTGCATAACTTCCCATGTATAATTGATATCATATTATTTGCCTTCTCAAGGGTGAGAGAAAGGTAGAAGTGAGATAATTTGGAACTAATTTTTTTAAATAATAGCTTTATTTTCAAAATACATGCAAAGATAGTTTTCAACATTCAACCTTGCAAAACCTTGTGTTCCAAATTTTTCTCCTTTCCTTCTCCCTCCCCTCTCTCCTAAACAGCAAATAATCCAGTATATATTAAACATGTGCAATTCTTCTATGCATATTTCCACATTTATCATGCCTCACAAGAAAAACCAGATCAAAAAAAGGAAAAAAATGAGAAAGAAAAAAAAGACAAGCAAACAACAAAAAAGATGAAAATACTATGTTGTGATCCACACTCAGTCCCCACAGTCCTCTCTTTGGATGCAGATAGTTCTCTCCATCACAAGTCTATTAGAATTGGCTTGAATCACTTCACAGTTGAAAAGAGTCACGTCTATCAGAGTTGATCATCACATAATCTTCTTGTTGCTGTGTATAGTGTTCTCTTGAGAACTCAAAATTTTTTTAAATGTATGTTAATTTTTAAAAATGTAACTGAAAAATATTTAATGAATTAAAAACATTTTTGTTAATGACACAGATTTTACAACTGGGTGATAAGGAAAACAATGTTACTGACAGAGACAAAGAAATTGATATGGGGAGATGTTCTGAAAGGTAAGAGAAATTCAACTTTGAATGTATAGAGTTTGAGGGGATGGTGAATGAGCTAAATGGAAATATCCAACATGATATTGAAAATTTGAGGTTGGAGCTCCTGGTATAAGGGAAGACCAGAGAGGTAAATTTGAGAGTTAATTCCATTTAAGAGATAATTGGAGCCATTGGAGCCAATGGGATTTCTTGGAAAGACATGGAGAGATCATAGAATAGAGGCTTGAGCCTTAGTGAATGCTGCTAACCTTTATTGGACAGGAGGAAGAAAAGGAGCAGGACCCAGTGAAAGAAAGCATCAGAAAAGTGATCAGAACAATAGAACCAAGTGCAACATCATGTGTCCACGAGAGCATGGTGTTTCTTTTTTAATAGTAATTTACTTTTCCCCAATTACAAGTAAAGAAAATTTTTAACATTCATTTTTTTAAACTTTAAGTTTCAAATTTTCTCCCTCCTTCCTTTACTTTCCCTTCCCTAAGATGGTAAGCAATTTGATATAAGTTTTATATGCATAATCATGTAAAACATAATTCCACATTAGTCATGCTGTAAAAGAAGAAACAGACCAAAAGAACATACAGAAATAAAGAAAGTGAAAATTATATGCTTCAATCTGCATTCAAACTCTCAGTTCTTTCTCTGGATGTGGAGGGCATTTTTTCATCATGAATTCTTTGGAATTGTCCTGGATCTTTGTGTTCCGGAGAACAGCTAAGTCATTCATAGTTGATCATCACACTATATTGCTCTTAGTGCATACAGTTCTCCTGATTCTGATCATTTCTCTTTGCATCAGTTCACACAAGTCTTTCCAGGTTTTCCTGAAATCTGCCTGCTCATCATTTCTTAAAGCAGAATAGTATTACATTATATTCATATATCACAACTTGTTCAGTCATTCCCCAATTGATGGGCATACCCTCAATTTCCAATTCTTTGCCACCACAAAAAGAGCTATTAAAAATGATTTTTGTACAAATAGGTGCTTTTCCTTTTTTAAAAAAATTTCTTTGGGATTCAGACCAAGTAGTGGTATTACTGGATCAGATGGTATGCAGTTTGATTTTTCTTTGGGCATAGTTCCAAATTGCTCTCCAAAATGGTTGGATCAGTTCACAACTGAGAAGATAGAGTTTCAAAGAAAGGAGAACACACTCTGTACTCTGAAGAAATTATAGATATGAGGAATCTAAAGAAGTATGGAAAGGCTTATGTGAACTGATGCTGAATAAGGTAAGCAGAACTGGGAAAACAAAACAGTGGCTAAAATGATATAAATAGAAAGAACAAAGAAAATAGAAATCTGTGTCATGATGATGATCCAGGCTGACTCCAAAGAGGAGATGAGAAAATGCATCAGCTTCTCTTTATTTGAAGAGGTAGGGAACTATGGGCATGGAACATATTGCATCAGCCTTGGTTGATGTGTTGGTTAGTTTTTCTGAAGTACTTTTTGCTCTATCTTTGGGGAAAGTGACTCTTTCTAGATTTTAAAAAAATTCTTTGTTTCAAGGAATGACTCATTGGTCAGGGAAGGAATGAAAGATATATTTAGTAATAAAAGTTCATGGAAAAGAAAAAGATATCAATGACATAAATCAATGAAAATGTTTCAAAAGAGGGAGCAGTTCCTGTGGTTTATCACTTTATAGGGAACTGAAATCCAGAGAAAAATGTCAAATGAGATAATATTTATAAAACATTTAGAACAGTACCTTTAGCATTTATAAAGCATTTAGAATAGCACCTAGTAGGTACTATATAAAAGCATATTTCTTCCCCTATCCTCAACTTTCCTTCTCTTATTTAAGATCACATAGTGTATCAGTGGCTGAGTTTAGACTGATTCAATTCCATTTCATTCAACAAGCATTGTTAAGTACCTACTATATGTAAGCCATTACAAGAATACAAATTTCCTGACTTCCAGTGGTTGACTGCTTCCTATAATTGGACCATATCATGTATTCTTCTGTGAAACTAAGCTTCCTGAGAACAGGGATTGTCATTTACCTCACTTAATATGTCAAAGCTTAGCACAGTACCTGGCACACGATAGGAGCTTAATAAATGGATATCAACTGACAAGTTGGCAGTGGATCCTTGCTGTGGGCATAGATATCTCTCCTTGCCTGGACTCAGTGGGCACTCTTTCAAGATTGAGGGGTTGGATTGTTCAGCTAACAAAGCTTCTTAAATAGAGGCAGAGAAGAGTTAGGGATTGGACCTGTGATTTTATTTATATAGGGAACTTCCAGATGATAAAACTCCCTCTATGAGTGCAGATCAGCATCCTCTCTATAATATATAGGCTTAGAAAATTGCCTAGAGTAACGAGAGGTTAATTTTCTTATCCAGAGTTAAATTTACCTACTTTATTAGAAGTAGCACTTGAACTCAGATCTTCCTGACTATTGGTACAATTTTTCTAACCCATGTAATAGAATAGGAACATGATGGTCAACTAGGTGATGCCATTATACACAGAGTGCCAGGGCTGGAGCCAGGAGACTTAGCTTTGTGAGTTCAAATCTGGCTTCAGACATTTACTAGCTGTGTGACCTTGGGGAAGTCACTTAACCCTGTTTGCCTCAGTTTCCTAGTCTGCAAAATAAGCTAAAGAAAAATGGCAAACCATTCCAGTGAGCAGACTTGTACTCAGATTTTCCTGACTCCAGGAGTGGTGCTCTATCTTCTGTACCACCTGATTGCCCTCTTCGCCCCTGGCATCTCCTTATCACAGTAATTCTATGTGTGTGCATGTACACATACACACACACACACACACACACGCCTATGGCCACCAGGTCTGCATGTACTTCTCACACAGGGTCTTAGTCTTGCCCTTAACACTCCAGCTCCCCTAGGTGCCTCAGGACACCAGGCAAACTAGAATAGCGTGAGTAATAGAAAAATGAAGATCTTTCTCCTTCCATGCTGAGGAGATGGGGAAATTCAGTATTTGGCATAAATGTACTCTCCCAATCCAGTTATACCCCCCCAGCTGCCCAGCTTCCAAGTCACTTTCCAAAAATAAACAAACAAACAAACAAACAAAAAAAAAAACAGGAGACAGACCTTCATCTCAACATTCAGGGAAATAATGGGTATCTTTCCTCTCTACTCATGACATTCCTAGATCCCATCAACATTTTTCTTCCCCACTCAGAAAAACCAATCCTAAGGCTCTTACCACAGCAGCAGTTGCTTGGGAGGTAGAGTGGGGGGATGAGTGGAGACAGAAGACTTTAGAGACAGATCAGGATCAAGGAGGGACAGTCAGGCTACTATACTAATAGGGCTCTCCTCTCCATTTATACCCCATGTCTCCCACTCAATATATGTATTCTCAGCATCAGGACTCTGTGTGCACAGGAGAAAAGAGAGTATTTTCCTGGAAAGTTGAAAGAAATAATTTTCTTGAAATTGGGAGACATGGAGGTATCCATCATATCATACTTCCTTTCACATAAACCCCTTCTTCCAATAAAGGCATCCCACAAAAATACCAGATTTGGAGTGAGAGAGGCAGGAAGCATTTATCCCTTTTTGGGGAAGAGGGAGAGAGAAACAAAGAAAAAAGAGACTAATTCAAGCGAAGAAGATACAGACACATGTGGAGACAGGCAGTCTTAGAAAACAGAACTGAATATCCATCTCTTTGCCAGTTACCTGAGGCTCCAGGAAGCTGATGGTAAGGTGAGGGACCATTGCTTGGCTTCTTATCCCTTCTACCAGCCCCTGGGGACCTGGCTGTCCCAGATGCTAGGAGCTGGGAAGTGTGTCAGAGACTTGCATAAGCTCCCTTCATATTTCCATAAAGTCATAATTACTGATGGCTGCTATGGCAGTTAGCTCATTAGAGTGGTGTCTGCCTCCAGGGGCCCAGGGGCACAAGTCCTGTCTGGATGCAGGAAAGGCTGAGACATGGGCTGGTTTCTTGGCCAACCCCACTGCCTTCTATCCAGAGTCACTGCCCCCCACTTTGTGACCCCATTTGAGTAGAATTGCTGACTACCACTGCCCTCCTTCTCAATACAGAGACCAAGAAAATCAGGAAAAATGAACCATTCAACCTCATTCCCTTAGGATCTCAAAATTTCATGGCTGGGGAAACCTAAGTAGAAGAGAGCCATTAGTTATTCCAGCCAAAGAATTTTCAGCCTGTTCAGAAGGGGTCAAGGACACTAGGAGGAAATGGAGGGACTTAAAATCTTCTGAATTGAGCATTAAATACATTAGGTTTTGCTGAGGGGACACGGAGAATTCATCAAGGCTCAGATTTAAGATTATTTCATCCATCTCCCTAGCATGTTCAAATCAATCTCAGCCTCTCCTCCCTCAGTTCTTCCCCAGGGGGGAAAAAAATCTTAGATAATTCTAGTTTGTTTATGTTCCCCTTGTGGTGGTCAGGAGATCAATCCTTCTTGTAGTTTGTCATCTAACTACTGTGTTTCTTCTCCCCCTTCCCTCCTTTTTCCCCCAATGTGAAATCTCTATCCTCCTGTAACTCACTTCAGTTCCCAATGGGAATGGAGAGTCCAATTTTATCTGAAACTATGATTCTGCTGAGGTCCCTCTCTTGACTTTTTCCAGGAGTAGACATCCTAACTCTCTCTTTTCTGGCAGCCTTGGTCCTCTGAGGTCTAGAAGCATTAAAAGTATTACAGAATCAAGAGACCTGAACCCAACAGTTGTTAGACTTGTGATGTTGGACAACCTCTTTTAGACTATTTTCTCATCTTCAAAATGGAGATATTTGATCTATCTACTTCACAGGGGTGTTGTGGGGAAAACCCTCTGTTGACCTGAAAGCACTCTGAAAATGTGAGCTGTTATCATTATTAACAGGGTCAGACACAAGATTGGGGAGTGGCCTGTCATTAGGCAGTAGCAGCATGGGCCATGACTCAGACACTATTAAAGAAAGACTATTCTGGTCAGGAGCAGGGATGCTTCAGGAAGTTATCCAGTTCTCTAAGGACCTCCAGAGGTCATAGCTTCCAATCCCCTGCCTCAGCTAAGAAGAATGCCTGGGGCCTGGGTGAGATCTATTTTTAGAAGTCTCTAGGGATAGAAATTTCACAGCCTCTCCTTTGCCCATCTGCCCCAACATTTATTTTCCATCTGAGAAGTTCATCATAAGATCCAAGTAGAATCTCCCTGAGTGGCTAATAACCCCATTTTCTCCCTCCCTCTTTTTAGTCACTGTCCCCACTGGCAGTCCAGGAGAGTCTAGGGAGATCTTTCTCCCTGTCTGGAGAAATAGGAGAGTCAGGAATTTTTTTAGAAATGAAAAAAAAATGAGATAATAGACTATCCCTGACAAGAAAGCCATAACATCGTCCCAACTGATCACCAAATCTGGACCACAATTTCACATTGCCCCTTTGTCTGGACTAGGATTTTGCCCCAAGCAGCTGGAACACACAAATGGCCCTGCCTGGGAATGCTCAAGTAACTGAAAATCTGGAACTGCAGAAGGAAAGGTTGGTCTGGATGAGGCAGGAAGTCTCTTGGAGTTATGGGGAAAGGGGTGATTTTCAAGGAAAAATAGCTTGAGGATTGGGGTCAGGATAAGTTCTATTACTCATCCCCTGCTTAATGCATTTTAGAAGAACAGAAATGGAAGGTACAGACTTCTAGATGAAGGGATGTGTGTGTGTGTGTGTGTGTGTGTGTGTGTGTGTGTGTGTAGTATAGGATGGTCCAGAGCCTCATAGATGTAATTTTCATGTCTGTCCTTGTTCTACTTCCATAGCTTGCAAATAAATCTCCTGCCCTGGGACTTGATGACTTGAGTGGGCTGATAGGGTAAGCAATGAGCTCATCATGGATTGGACAGGAAGGGTAGGGGGATGGCAAAGAAACCCTGAGAATGGGAGGGGAAAATCCAGTGATCCCATTACTATATTGTCTTCAGGAGCCATGTGAAGATAAATAAAAGGCTCCCCTTTATCTTATACCTACTCAAGAGCTCCTCAGCATCTCAACACAAGGCAGTGGGAAAGGAATGGATGAAAGCAACTGGAGTCCATCCTACCTGGGGTTCTCTGCTCATTCAAAAGAGACCATCCTCCCCACTCCCCACCAAGGGAAACGTCTGGACCTGGATAAGGAGCTAAGCAATGGAGAAAGGTAGCTGTAGAGATTCTCCACTCTCAGGATGACAATGAAAGGGGAAATTGTGGGGGAATGATTGGGGGAAACTGGTCTCTAGACAAGTGACAGTCACAGAAATCTTCAAATGTCAGACATCGCCATAGGAGGGAGCCCAGGAGAGCGCTGCCCCGATCCTTACTTAATTCAACCTACAAAAAAAGACTGTTTGGATGAGGTTTTTCAGATAGATTTGGGGACTCTGCGGACACGCGTCTAACAGAACTTGACTGCCGCGGCCCAAAGAGGCAATGTGAATTGCAAAATCACAAAACGACAATCTGGACAGAAACCCAGGTTTCCTCTCTGTTCACGGGGCGTTAAACTGGCTGGCCTTTTGCTGGCTAGTTCTGTTTCTCAGGGAAAAGACTGACCTATCTAGTCCAGGAGTAGGTAGAAGTGGTATAGGGTCTGTCTTGACCTTGAGATGAGATAGCCCTCGATATTCCCTACTTTCCAGCAATTCCCTCCCTTCACTATAGGAAAGTCCTTCCTTCCGTCTAACCCTCATCTCTCCTGCTGAATCTTCAACCTATTTTTGCTTAACTCTCTTCTCAGTCCCTTATCCTCGAGAAGATTGGAAGCCCTACTCACTCCTTCCTAGCCCTCCCTTTCTTTCCTCGAGGGCCCCCCCAAATCCCCTCGCACTTTTTCTGATCCCTTCAGGCCCCACCTATCCTACCCCCCTACACAACCTCGTCAGAACGGCAGCCAATGGCTATTTGACTAATTTGCATAGTGGAGCGGGGGAGCAAGGAATAGAAGGGGGTGGGGCCAAGCGACCTCTTAAATCAAAGTTGGGAGGCGAGGACTGGGCAGAGGGGATGCCAAGTGCCCAGGCAGGGGCTGGGGGGAGGGGGGAGGGGGGCGGGCTCAGAGGACAGTGGGGCCCGGCCGGACACAACCCTGAGCTCTCTCCCTCCATCTCTTCATTCCCTCATTCTTCCTTCCCTCTCTCTTTTGCACAGCATCCTCTGCAAACCCCTCAGTGCCTGGGGGTCCTTTCTCCCCAACCTGATTTTAATTACTCATTCATTTAATTGTTTTCCTCCTTGCGGGGCAGCCCCAGAACTTTCCCTTCCTGCAGAGCAAATTAAGGTATTTGCTTGGCATTTTTAGGAAGGGGGAGACGAAGGTTCTTCTTGGATCGATTTGGGGGTGGGGGGTTTTCAGGCTCTAGAGCTTGGGAAGAAGAGACTTTAGGACCCTCAGTGAGAATCTTCTTTCTCCGCCTCGGCCTCCCTTGCATCTAACGCGACCCTTCAGCCCGGCCTTTGCCCTCCGCCCCCGCGACCCCCTTCACGCAGTGTCCCAGCTGCGGGACCACGACCATGACCGAAATGAGCGAGAAGGAAAATGAACCTGAGGACGCTGCCACTCACCCCTCTCCTGGGACTATTTCCACCCTCCAGGAAACCAAGGTAACTTGGGGAGGGGTCTCCAGTTCCTCCCCTCCCTTCCAGTTCCTTCTTTCCCGCCCTGCAGTTCTTCCCACCTCAGCCCATGGTCACCGCCTCTGTCCTACCCTCTCCTTGACCTGGGCTTGTTTTGTCCCCGCACTGCCGCGATATAGCCGACATGCACAGGCGGCCAGGGGTCAAGAGCGGGTCGCGATAGCTCGCCCCCTCTCCCACCACCGTAGGGCGGGCGCTGTCCAGCATAATCTGAGAACCTCTCAGCCTCTAGAGGACCAGGCTGAGAGCAAACTGGGAAGGGAGGGAGTAACTGACCACACGCTCACGCGCGCGCGCGCGCACACACACACACACACACACACACACACACACCACACCACATATCACATGTGCGCGCGCTCATGCACAAACACACAGTGACAGAGACAGGCGGCGGGTCAGCTCTCTCCCGACTCGCCTGAGGGAAGGTTGTAACTCCCCTTTGTTGGAGGGAATCAATGCAGAGCCAGGGGAAGAGCAGTGGGGAGTGAGTGTGTGTGGTGTGTGTGTGTGTGTGTGTGTGTGTTTGCGCGCGCGCGCGCGTGTTTACGCAGCCCTGTGTTGGCCGGGGATGTAAGGGGTCGGTGTGTCCCAGGCTCTTTGAGCGTGTGGGGGCTCTGCGATCGCCTTCCTTCTCCGCATCTCTCTCCGTGTCTCTGTCCAGCTGCAGTCTCAGGAGAGCGGCGAGCCCAGGAGGGGAGGGCTGCAGGGGGAGGAGGTCCTGGGGTCGGGTCATTCTGGATGCTGGACTCCAGGGGCTGCGGCAACGCCGAAGGCTTCTTTTTTCTTGAGGGAGGGGGTAGAGAAGGGTAAGGGGTTACCGAATATTGTTACTGCCACTCCCTCCCATTTCCCCTTTCCCCCATCAGGTATAGAAGTGGATAGAGACCGAAAAGCCACATAATTAATGCCATAATTAACCCTAATTATTCTTGATTGTTACTCCTGGGAATAACCAGTCAGTTGAACAATGAATGAGTTATTTCCTACTGAAGGAGGGCGGGGTCCGCAGGAGCTTTAGACAGTCTGGAGTACTGGGAGGTAGCTCCACGTCCGAGCTCCGGCCCAGAACCACGGAAATTTAGCCGCAGGAATTCCCTGATAGCATCTAGATAGAAATCCCTGACTGGATAAGCAAAGTAGCTGTGTTCCGGTTAAGCTACTACTCCCCTCTGGCCAATAAGCCCCCACTCCTTTAAGTCTAATGTAAATGTCTGTGCCCCCCATCTTCAGTTCCTCCAGACTTCTGTTTGGAGTACTTAGCGAAGGAGGAGAAAAAGAAATAGGGGAAAGGGCCTGAAGAAAGGGGGGAGGGTGCCAGATACCTCTGATACACCTCCTGGATCCTGAAGTTCACCCTTAGGGTCTTGGGGGGGGCGCTAACTCTTTACCTGGACAGTTTATGTCTTATCTTCCACCCCACATCTACAGCTCCCTCCCCAAGAGGTTAATTCAAGGTCAAAGTTATCCAGGGCTAAGAGCACTTAGGGGAGGCAAGCAATGTCGGTTGGCTGAGAATGGAGGGATCATCCCCCAAGAACCAGGACCATCCTAAGATACTGAATCAGTGGGACCTGTGTCCAGATCTCCCAGCTCTTAGGGCCCCCATAAATCTTTGCCTTCTTATCCATCTCCAAACCCCCACCTCCAGGAGTAGAGATTGGTAATCCACTACTAACAAAGGGTTAACAGCCTGGGGAGAGATAAATGGCTATTAGATTAGGAATATTGGGAAGGGGGTCCAATTCTGCTATTGAAATATTTGTGAGAGCATCTTAGAGCTAAAGGGAATAAACCTGGGGAGGGGAGAGGAGTGATAGATAAATCCAATCAGAAGTAGTACACTAGGGTACCAATCCTCTATCTCTCTTATCCTCCTCCCTAATCACCTGGGAGACCCATTCACAGGTACTATATCTCCCCAAATCTCAAAGTATTTATTTGTGGAGCTCACCCAGTTCCAGCCATCTTCCCTTATCTAGAATCTGTCTCCCCACTTCCCTCCTTTCTCTCAGCAACCCTGGGGCTGGGGTGGGCGGGGATGCTCCTGCAGTATCAGTGCTACCTCAGCAAGTTGGCCAACCTGCAAGCTCAGCTTAGGGGGAGGGGAGGGAGAAGAGTCAGCCGATTCAGGCTGTTATCTTTCTCCCCCCTCCCATCCTAAGGATCCTTCTGAAAATAGTTCTGCCTCAGGATGGGGAGAAGGTCTAGAGGTCTGGTCTGGGCAGTGTTCCCTTCCCCCATTCTATCTGAGGCTGCCTCATCCTCCAAGACCCTACTCTCATCTCATTACTCTCCTGAAAGATTCTATAGATTAGACCACCATTCAATGGCAAAACAGTCATGAGAAGATCATGATTATCATCACTTCTTCCTGTGATTGCCCAAGATAAAGTCTCCTTCCCCCTTAGTGAAAGTGGGCAAAGAGGAGAGAGAAAATGACTAAATTTTGCCTTCCAAATATTTGTCCCAATCTAGCCTTGAGAGAGGAGGAGATGACTTGAGAGAGGACCGTAGAAGGCTCATTTATGTCCCTAGGGTGAGAGGGTCTGGTTACTGCCTAAGATGCTCTTTTTTTATGTCTGGTACTTGGAACAATGCAGGTACAACAAAGGGGGCTGAGTAACTGGCAGACACTGATGCAAGTATTTAAAATCCTATTTGTCATCAATTCATGGCCCACATAGGTACAAAGTACCAACCTGGACATCTTTTCCCTGGGCAACCCCTACAATACATCCACATGATAGACCTAATCCATGGTGGTTTCCTTCCTGCCCAATTTGCACTGTCAATCTGCCCACTCAGGGCTAGTGTGAGTTTCAGACATGTCTCCTCTTCTTATCCTCATTCCGAGCCACGCAGTTGAAAAAGGAACTTGCCTTCAACAGGGGACATCCCCTCCCCCTCCCCCTACCATCCTTTGGCTCCATCCTTCCCAGGGAAGGGGGACCCTTCTATGCCAGCACCACCATCTGAGTCAGCTGGCACCAGTGCCCACTACCGCCTACCCCACAGCTGCTTCATGCCCTTTCAGGAACTGGGGAAAAGGGGGGAGTGCCTCAGATGGTGAAAGAAAGAGATGGACAGGGAGATATGAAAAAGGAAAGAGGTGGAAAGAGCCCTCTACTGGGATTTGGGAGGCTGAGGTTCTTCCCTGAGCCATATTACAAACTATCTGTGTGATTTGGGATAGTAATCAAAATAATGATAAGCATCTATAATGATAATGATAATGATAAGCATCCATATAGTACTTGAAGGTTTGCAAAGGGCTTTCTAGTTATGATCTCATTGATCCACTTCCCCATAATGAGCCTCAGTTTCCTCCTCTGGGTAAAAAGCCTAGATGATTTATAAGCTCTCTAAGAGGCAGCTTAGTATAGTGAAAAGAATTTCTGACTTTGAAGTCAAGGCATGTGGGCTCCAATTCCATGTCTTACAACATTGTGACGCTGACCAGTTCAATTAATCTCTCTAGGCTTGGTTACCTCATCTGTAAAAAGAAGGAATTGAATTAGATGTCAACTGAGATCCTTCAGCCTGAAGGTCTTTGCTCATGTCAAGTCTTAACATTTTACACTTCACTATTCTAAGATCTCTTCCAGCTCTCACAGTCTATGATCTATGGCTAGTTCCAGCTCTCACATCTAAACTGTTCTCAGCCTGGAAGGGTGGAGTAGGTGGGCAGAAGAAACAGACCAAGTATTTTCAGTCCTCTGGTCACTTGGTTGGAAAGAGCCAGGGAAATGCCTGAAAGGTTCCAAGATGCCTGATGGGCAGGTCTGCCAACTCCTTCAAAGGAGCCTCTCCCCCATGCCAGGAATCAGGTCCAAGGGGCAGTAGGAGGAAAAAAGAAAGAAGTTCTGACCTTATGCCTCTTGGCTGCCTTTACTCAAAGCTTCTACTCTCCTGCCTCTCCATGGTGGAAGGAAGAGAGGAGAAAAGTGCTTTTATGGCAATAGAGATGTGGTGAGTTACATCCAGATATGTCATTCCCACCTAGATTGGACTGCAAATATGGATCTTGGTTTGGAACCCCCAAAAATGCCTGTTTGGCCAATGGGATCAGATGTTTCTGGAGCAGGCAGGCACTATTCAAACTGACAGAGAGGCTACCTCCTGCCCTCCAGCAAATCCACTCTGCATTGGGTTGCCATCAGTTCCTCCCTGAGAGTCATGTTACCAGCTGTCTCATCATTTCAATGGCCCTTCTTTCTGCTCCCTGGGAGAGGGTGCCAGTGGTCTGGAATTGGGAAGTCCCTTCCCAGGGAATATTTTGTTCAGGAAGCTTTTCTCCAGAAACCAGGAGGAAGCAACTTCTGACAGGGTTGTCCTAGGGGCACAAGGAGCTGGCTTTGGTCATACCAGGGTTGGGAGTGACAAGTCACTCTCTCCCTCTTTGCCCCAGGGCTTGGCCTGACAAGCAAGACATATGGTAAAATTCCAGAATAATTCAGAAAAATTATGGTCATAAAAATTGGGTAGAACAGTTCCTCCAAAAAATTCCAAGGCAGGAATGAGGAAGAGGGACTCTCAAACATTCTTGGGCATCCCACCAGAAAAAGGTCCTAGGGATTAAGATGATATTCTGGTCCTAAATTGACATCTTGAGATGATTCCATGTACTGCTACTACCCTATCCCATTTCCACCAGAACGTTGGGATCCCAGACTATTATCTATCCTGTCTGAAACCTGTAGAGGCAAAGACCAACACTGCTCTCCAGGAAGCCAGGATTTGGAAGATGTCAGCCACTGGGGAAGCCAGACATCCTGCTGAGCTCAGGCTCCATAGTTGGCAGACCTGGATCTATCATGTACATCCTCCTAGACCCCCACCTTTACATCCTGTTGTTCTCCAGATCTGGGATGGTAGGAGAAGCTGTGTCTGTGTTCTCTGAACCAGCAGCTGCATCCACTCCTTCCCTGGCAGGGCTGGGAGGTTGGCAGCTGTGGTACCTTATGCTGTCCAGCTCATCATCTGGGAACCTTGGCCAAGGGTGACACAGACTCTGTGCCCATTTCTTCAGTCTGCTGCCTCCCTCCTCATGGTCTCCCTGGACAGACTGAATCTGCAGAGCACTGCCAGGAATGGGACTGTGAGATAGATACAGGACAGGGAGGGTTCTGGGCTTCTCGCTAGGAGTAGGAGGGAAATAAAAGATAACTTTCTGGTTATTGATGCTGGAAGGAAGGAATGTGTGGAATGGTGAACTTTGAAAATCAACTGGATTTAGAACATTAGGTCCTGATCTAGAACCTGCAACACCAGGTCCTGATCTAGAAGCTACCTGCCTTCTCTTCCTTGGGACTTCATCAGCTGTAGACTCCCAAGGCTAGCCCTGAACCCCAACATTGATTTATTCATGTCATGTTCAACTCTTCCTGACCCTATTAGGGGTTTTCTTGGCAAAAATATTAAAATGTTTTGCCATTTACAGATGAGGAAACTGAAGCAAATCAAGTTAAGTGACTTGCCCAGGGTCACACAGCTAGTAAGTGTCTGAGGCCAGATTTAAACTCATTTCTTCCTGACTCCAAATCCTGTGCACTATCCACTGTGCTACCTTCTGACATTGATTGGCATTACCAATTTGGGTTTTGGTACTTTGGGTTATACAAAGTGTTACTAAATATAGTATATATTATATATGTATAATATATATATATATGCACACTATGTATATATAATGTATATATATATATATATATTATGTAATATATAGACTACATATGTAAAATAATGTAGTGTGTATATATATATATATATACATATATATCCTCTGGTTAGAGCCTACCCTTCTATGGATTCTAGTTCCCTATGACCATGGACTCCTCTCTTTCAGCTTCAGCGTTTTAAGCGTTCCCTGTCCCTCAAGACCATCCTTCGAAGCAAAAGTGTGGAGAATTTCTTCCTTCGTTCAGGCACTGAACTCAAGTGCCCAACGGAGGTGCTGCTGACCCCCCCAACCCCATTGCCACCCCCCTCACCCCCACCTGTGTCAACTGATCCAGGTCTACCCAGTTCTGCCCGTTCCCCTTGTCCAGTCCAACGTCCCTTGGCACCTCTCAAGCCCTTGAGGACCCACAGCTTCCAAGACCATGTCTTCAAACGTGCCAGCCCCTGTGAACTCTGCCACCAGGTTATTGTGGGTAGGTGTCTGAGCCCTGAGGTGGGCACAAGTGGGAGTGCCAAGGTGACATGGGGGAAGGGGCATAGCATGGATCTGCCTGTTTTGTAATCCAGTTCTCCCGGGCCCTCCAATGCCACATTGCCTGTGTAGGACACCCGGTGGGGAGTTCTTTCCCTATTTTGCACAGTTATTCTCTATAATGTTAATTTTGATCCCAAGTAGCTCATAGATATGTTCCATACACCCAGGAGGATAGACATGAAAAGGAGCTTCCTTTTGTCTATCCCTCTGAACTTTATGTCCATCTACCTCCCAGCTCACTATCATCCTTCCTACACTCCCAACCAATGTGTGTGTGTGGAGGGGAGAGGAAGGAGGAAAGATCTTCCTCCTTGTCCTCCAAACCCCAAATTACTCTCTAGGCAACTCCAAGCAGGGCTTACGATGTAAGACGTGCAAAGCCAGCGTCCACCTCTGGTGCTCTGAGGAAATCTCCCACCAGCAGTGCCCAGGCAAAACGGTGAGCCTTGTCCATCTAGAGCTTTTCCAGGAGACTACTACATGCCCATTGGTACCTTGGACAGTACCGCATCTTCTTCCCCCATTGAAAAGAGCTAATTCCTTGCACTAGAAGCCCTAAGGAAGATCAAGCTCTCTGGGAGCCCCTCATTATGGCACTGATGCCTCCCTGCTTTTTCCTCCCCTAGTCCACCTCTTTCCGACGTAACTTCAGCTCCCCTCTCCTGGTGCATGAGCCACCCCCAGCCTGTACCCGGGAGTCTCCACCAGCTGGTAAGTAAGCATCTAATTCCCATTCCCCCCAGACAATGAGCAAAGCTACCTCAGACTCTTAGACTGGAGAGCTGACATCTTCCTGTGGTAGGGGATACTGTCTCAGGAAGAGTGGATACTGGCACTGCCCACCCGGAGCATTGTGCCAGCTTTTAGCATGTCCAGATGTTAGTGTCCATGGGTTTAGATTTTAGGGAATAAGATTTCCAGGAAAAGGTATGCTGGCAGGTTTCTGAAGCTGCAACCTTTATAGGTGCCAGTGGGAAGGTGGATCCCATTTATGAGACTCTCCGCTATGGTACCTCCTTGGCATTAATGAACCGGTCGAGCTTCAGCAGCACCTCGGAGTCTCCTACCCGAAGCCTGGTACAGACTTTGGCCCAGCCATGGGGGAAAAGCATGAAGGGGAGGAGGAACTGGGGCTAGGTCCACTGTGGGATATTAGGAATGAGGCCATGAGGTCCCTGAGGGAAGAGGGATGGGGGCTAGAAGATACAAGGAACACTGGGGATGGGACTGGGTTTGGGAGACTCCAGGGAAAGAAGGATGAGGCTGCAGGACAATGAAAGAACTGGACACATCAAGGGCCGGAGATTCCACTTAAGCTGTCCTTGTCTGTTTCCCAGAGTGAGCGTGATGAATTGGCAGAGGATGGAGAAGGAAGCATCCGCAGCTCAGAGGAGGGTACCAATGACAGTGGTGAGTGTGAAGAGGGCACTCCAGTGCCAGGGGATGGGCCCCCTCAACTGCCAAGTCCTTACACCATCCCCTTCCCACTCTTATAGTCTTTACATCACCAACTGAGAATGAAGTACCAGGCCCTGAGGAGAAAAGCCCCGGGCAGCAGCAGGTAAGGCCCTGTGCCATCTGGATATAGATGGGAGACAGGGAAGCAGTACCAGGGTAGGTGTATCTGAAGCATGAGGTGGTTGGACAAGGTGACTCTAAAATGTTGGACCCTGATCATTAAGTCACTGTATGGCCTGAAGCAAGCCCTTTCCCTTCTTGGGGCCTCTGCAAAAAAAGATAGAGTCCCTTCTAGTTCTGACATTCTGCCCTTCTAATTGGATGAGTTCCCCAGTAAAGTGCCAGATTCCTGCTTTAATGTTCATCTCTCTACCATGACACCCCAGGCTTCCAAGGGCACCATTCGGAAGGACGTGGGCCCCATGTATTCCTATGTCGCTCTCTACAAGTTTTTGCCTCAAGAGCATAATGACCTGGCATTGCAGTAAGTGTCTTCCCAAAGCCCTTCCCTGTCCCTGATTGGGTATGGCCTGTTGCTCTTGGCAGTACCAGGGCACCCAAGGATACTGAATAAGCTCCTTCAGTTGGGGTGGGCAGTTGGGTCTGGACAAGGATGGGTAGAAGTCCTCCTTGTGTCCCCAGGGACTGCCCTGAGTCTGTTCTTCCTCCAGGCCGGGAGATCGGATCATGCTTGTGGATGATTCCAACGAGGACTGGTGGAAGGTGATTAGGCTGGTTGGCAGCAGGGAAGGGGAAGTTGGAGGTGGGGGGAGTTCGCTATATTCCTCTCCAAGCCCGGCCTGAGGGGGAAACAGAACCATCATCTGGCAGAAGCTGCAGAACCCACTGCAGCAGACACTGCTACCTGCTAAATCACCCTCTGAGCAGTGCCCTCCTGGGAGCCATGGCCAGTTAGGTTCAAAATCCGGGTCCACCACCACAGCCTGGCCATCTCCCACCTTCCCAAGCACCCGGCTTTCTCTTCTCCCTTCTTGGAAGCCTTCCTGCCCACTCCCGCCTCAAGCACTAAAGCAGTAAAAGTTTATTTAGAAAATAAAAGGAAAGATTAAGCTCCCCCAGAGCTGATGGCATGGTGCCTTGGGGCTGGAGGCTCCAAATGAGAACTGGAGGCCAGCTTATTGGGTTGGAGCAGAGGTCAGGTGGAAGATCTGCCCCTACCCACCTGGCTGAATTTGTCACGCAGGGCAAGATCGGAGACCGCGTTGGCTTCTTCCCTGCCAACTTTGTGCAGCGGGTGAGGCCGGGAGAAAGCGTATGGCGGTGCTGCCAGCCATTTTCTGGGAATAAGGAGCAGGGCTACATGAGCCTGAAGGAGAGCCAGGTGAGTGGTCCCCAAAGGGGAAAAAGGCTGGGAGAAGTCAGAGAGGGAGGGCAAGAGCAAGCTCAGAGGGGACCAGCAAGAGAATTGCATCAGCCGGACACAAGAAGGGCACCTACGGGGGCCCAGAACAAAACTCCTGCCTCAATGACTGGGGAAGAGAGAGGCAGCAGAGGGAAACAATGGCATTCAGGGTGCCAGGGCAGGGAGGGAAGCAATAGCCCCAGAAGTAACCAACAGGGGAAAGGGGGTTGTCTATACTTTTTTGGGCTCTATCCCCACCAGGACTTTGCCAATGCAGGGGGCAGTGCCCCCTGCCTGGCTCTTTTTTGTCCTCGACACTCAGCCCTACCTCTTTCTTGCTCAGATATGTGTAGGCGTGGGCAGAAGCAAGGATGCTGACGGCTTCGTTCGAGTCAGTAGTGGCAAGAAGAGGGGCCTGGTACCTGCTGACGCTCTGACTGAGATCTGAAATTGGGCACGGCAGGCACAGAAGCGAGTGCCCCCCACCCCAGGAGATGGCCCAGATACCAGCTCTGCCCCTTGTTCCCTGCTCCTGGTTCCAGGGAATGGAGCAGGGTCTCCTTACCCGCCTCCTTGCTCACTTGCTGCCACGCTGCTGGGCACCACTCTGAACAGACACAGAAGCTCCACAATAACGAAGGTTTTGTTTTTCCTCTGGGGATCCTCTGGAGGGCAGACTGGAGAGCAAGTTAAGGGCAGGGATCAGCTACTGCAGGCAGGCCTGCCCCATGCCAAGGTGCCAATTCCCGTGCCCACCAGTGCCCTGCTGCCACAATGAATCAAGCCCTGAGTCAAGCCCTCCAGGGCTTGCTGTGGCTTCTCCCCAGAATTCTACCTTTCCAGTCGTTGCATGCCTTGTGCCGCCTTCTCCCTCAGCCCAGGCTGTGTGTATGTCCGTGTGTGTCTTTCTGTCTGTCCGTTTGGGCATGGGGGAGGGAAAATGTCCCCTTTTCCCGGGGTCCTCTCAGTGCCTGCTCCCCCCTCAGGGTTTAAAAGGGGTGGGAGATAATGGGAGGGCCTTTTCTGCTTCTGTGGTTCTGACTGCTGCCTCCCCAATATCACCATCCCTCTCTAGCTCAATTCTCAGGAAAGTTTCACGGGTCTCTCCCATAACTTGCAACCTGGGCTGGCAGAGGAGGGGAGGGATCAAGGAGAAAGAACAGGGATTGTTTTCTTCTTTGGGAGGAAGAGAGAATCATGGCTGGAACAACCGAGAAGGGGCCTTTCTCCATTCCACCCCTAACCACCCCAAAGAGTAGCCCACCTGCCATGAGAACTCTGTCCTAGAACCGTCCCACCTTCAGCCACAGCCACTCCAGTCAGAAGAAATGCAGATAGAACAGAAGAGAAAACCCCGCGTGGTTGCTTGCAACTGGGACCCTTTCTGGAGGAGTCAGAATAGTACAGAATATTGATATAAATCTGCCTGTTGTCTGGGGCCTGACAAGCTAGCAACAGACTTCAAGAATTACGCAGGTCAGGAAACCGACACTTTTGTTTTCCTGCTCCTCTTTTATTCTCCAGCCTCCCCTCTCTTCCATGATCCGGACAATCCTGGAAGAGCCGGAGCGGGACAGCTGGAAAAATCCTCTCAATGGGTCACAGCAGGGTGGGCACAGAGAGCAAGATGGCACTTTAAAAATAGTCCTGTCCAAGGACCGTATTTCAGGTTTTTCCACCCATTTTCAAAATAAGAGGCTGTATTTCAGTTGTCACCTTTCTGATTATGCTCCCTGAACCCTTTGCAGACCCCGGGGGTAGGAATGGAGAATAGGAGACAAGTGTTCAGAGGAAAGCTGAGACTCCCAAGGAAGGGAGGGATGGGAGCATCCCATCCTGGAGGAGGCAGGTCTCCCCTGTGAAGATGGCTCCTTGTGGCCCAAGTCCCCAGCCCCCAGCTCAGAACCTCCTTCACCATGCCAGCCAATGCCTCCCCTCCTCCAGGCACAGATCCGCACCCTAGGTCCTTGCCTCCCCTTCTGCTGTTTCCAGATTCGGGGTGGGGAGAGGCTGACGCCACACTGCCCTGTTTGCTGCCACGAGGCTGCCCCAGCAATACCCCTCCGGGGCAGGCACGATGCCCACTGTACATAGAGGCTGCATGACGGGTCTGACTCGGGCACTGCCGGGCCCCCAGACCCACTGATTAAATGTTCCCGTGACCCAGATGGGCCTTCTGTGTTTCTGAATGGGAGGGGAGCTGGGATGGAAAGGAGGAGGTGGGGTCTGAGGGAAGGGAGGCAGATTTGGAGGTGTCAGACACAGGGTTAGAGGAGAAGGGTGAGGGGAGGAAGAGGGGCTGTGGCAGGAGAGAGATGGGGGGTCCATGAACCGCTGGAGAGAAGGGGAGGATGACAGACCTAAGGGATGCCATCTCATATCTTCCCTTGGCTGCTCCCCAGGCTCTCTCTGGAGGGACCCTAAGTATCAACTTCCCCCAGAAAAAGAAGGGCCCTCATATTAGTGAGGGCCTAGGGCAGGCAGGCCTTAGAATTGGGGGGCCAGAGGGCAGAGAGTGGGGGATATGGGAAAATGGGAATTTTGTCAGGTTAAATGCAGTTATTGAGGGCACCTGTGCATTCATCAGAAAGGGCAAAGTACAAACTGTCCCAGGCAGTGCCCAAGGCCTGCCCAAACTCAGCTGTGCTGATGAAGCCCCGAATCCGGCCCCTGAAAAGGCAGGGCATGTGCCTCCCAATGCCCAGCTCAGCTGACTCCTGCTCCCCAAGTCTTTCTCATTCCCTCTCTCACCCCCTTACACTTGCCTCCCCACCTTGGCACTGGGCCAATCCTGCCACTCAA
>JAJPUD010022969.1:0-20621 GCA_023553655.1 Myrmecobius fasciatus | reverse complement strand
CTTTTTTGCAACATCTCTTGAATGTGCCCCCTTTTCTCCTCTGACATTGCTACCACTCTGATATAAACCCTTCTCACCTCACACCTGGACTATTGTAATAACCTGCTAGAGCATCTGACTGCCTCACTTTCTCCTCATTTCAATCCATTCTCCATTTAGTCACCAAGTGCTTTTCCTAAAGAGCCTTCCAAGGGCACTTCATATTGTACCTGGGATCAAATACAAAATCCTGTTTGGCATTCAGATATATGCTCTAGCCTTCCCCAACCTTTCCAGTCTTCTTATTCCCTGCCACATACTCTTCAATGGAGTGACTTTGGCTTCTGGGCTGTTCCACAAGGGAGACACTCAGCCCTGAGCACTTTATTTGGTTTTCCCCATACCTGGAATGCATTTCCTCTTCAACTCTGACTTCTTGGCTGCCTTCAAATCCCAATTTAAAATCCCATTTTCTTCAGAAAGACTTACATCTTCCCTCCCTTAATTATCTCCGAATTATCCAGTATGTGCTTATTTGTACATTTGTTTGTTGTCTTCCCCAATAGATTATGAACTCCTTAATAAATGTTTATTGACTGACTGATTTCAGCCCTCAACTGTATATGTGCATATATGTTGTTCCCTCCTTTAACCAATTCATATGAGAGTAAAGTTCAAATGTTGCCTATTCTCCCTCCTCACTCCCCAGCCACATACTTTGTTTGTAGGTGTTTGTGTAAGGCCCTGTTTTTCCTTTGATCCACATGATTGCCTTAGACCCAGTGGTTTCAGGGGACAAGCTGGTGACCAGAACTCAGGGTTGGCTTGTTGACTGACAATGTGAATAGGACCAGCTCTTTCTCAAAATGCATGAAACAAACCATGACCTGACCCTCTTTGTATATGTATTAGGCATGTTTTGTATCCTTGCTATGAGTAAGAGACTTTGTCAGAGACCAGCAAGAAGTTAGGTCAAGGGAACTGAGGATAGCACATCCACATCACCCAGCCATAAGGAAAGCAGTTGCCGTGACATGAATCCAATATTAAACCATATTATCCCACTTCCAGCAGAAGTTTTCCTGTTCAAAGAAGTGTTCCTCCACCATTGTGCCAGTTGACTCGATTTTTCTATTTTGCAGGGAGAGTTAATCACCTTTTATTACTATTGGAAGAAAACCCCAGAAGCTGCTAGCTCCCGGGCTCACCGGAGGCACCGTCGGCAGGCTGTATTTCGAAGGATTAAAACTCGAACAGCTTCTACTCCTGTCAACACTCCATCCAGGCCCCCCTCCAGTGAATTCTGTAAGCAAAGGCTGGAGGACCAGCAATGTTTGGTGGGCTGGGGGCTTGTACTACACACAACTTGAACAAAGAAATCCCCAGCAAAGTTGAGGGCCCCCCTCAGTTATCTCTCTGACTGAAGAGAGGACATACGTCCTCAGGACATTGGGAAGCCTCAGGATAAGAAGGTCTCCTGGGTCTCCCGGCCTCTGAGTCTGTGAGAGCCGAGCTGCCAGGAGCATTCCCGAGGCCTTGCGGCAGCAGATGACCTGACTAGCTGGCTCTGGCCAGGCAGAGAGGCGGCTCACTGCGCTCCCCTTGTGACCACAGTCCAGGAGCCATCTTCATAGCCTGAACATTTGTGTACCAGGCCATGACCTTTTACCTACATGAGCCAAGCTCCTATTTAAATCCTTAAATTTAAAGCCAGGCTCTCACATTCTGCAGCAGAACCAGAGCAGACACTGCTGTTGGCGGTGGCGGGGGGGGCACACTCTGCTGCTGCTGGCCCTTCAGGACCCAGGCGGGTCCCCCGGGGGCTTCCCCTGAACACAGCCTTCCTGTTCCACCCTAGGAGGAGGACTCCCCGGGCACAGCGGGGGCTCTCGCCCTTAGACGCAGCTCTGATTGAACTCTCCTTTTCTCTCCTGCCCCCTCCCCCACGCTCTGCTTGCTTTCCTCAGTGGACTTGAGCTCGGCCAGTGAAGATGACTTTGACAGTGAGGACAGCGAGCAGGAGCTGAAAGGTTACGCTTGTCGTCACTGCTTCACAACTAGTACGTGCCGCGTGACAGATGTCGCGCCCTGCTTTGTTCTGGCTCCGGCTTTCTTTGGGCTGATTTACTAGTCTAGGCTGCTCTCAGGGGCGGTCGGGTGATGAATTGGAATGTGCGATGTAACACTTGGGGGCTGGGGACAGTAATTTATTCTGACTTTGAATTCCAACATAAGTGAGAAGGTTGAGAAAGGAATACAACAGACTCTTCCTGGCCGGTCCTTTCTGTTTCAGTGTAGAGCTCTGAATGACGGGTCCGAGAACCTGCCCATAATCCACTGGTGTGGTGTTAAAGGGCTTCATTCCTCAAACTGAGCAGACAGAGAGAAGAAAAAGGGAGGAAGGAGGGTGGGGGGATGGAAACCGAGAGGAGGTGGGCAAGAAAGGCGGCCTGTGCACCATCTGCTGGAATGGCTACCGGACTCCGTGAAGAGACAGTTGGCTCTGGTAGCCATTTGTGAGGGTCTCTTCCAAGCCCAGAAATAAGCAGTCCTGGATCCTAGAAGGTTTGGTCATGTCACAGTGAGACTGCAACTTGAGTAGGTGTGATGTTTGGGTTTGATTGACTCCCTGTCAAAGCAGACTGGCTCCAGGTGGCCATTCTTTCTGGTAAGGGAATGCTGACTTCTATTTTACTCCTTCCCCTGACCCTTTGTGAAGCCTCCAAAGACTGGCACCACGGCGGCCGAGAAAACATCCTATTGTGCACTGACTGTCGCATCCACTTCAAGAAGTACGGTGAGCTCCCGCCAATTGAGAAGCCAGTGGACCCACCACCCTTTATGTTCAAACCTGTCAAAGAGGAAGAGGATGGGCTCAGCGGAAAGCATAGCATGAGGACCCGACGCAGTCGTGGCTCGGTATGGCTTGAGGGCATCGTGGTGTCCTACCCCAGCCCCACCATCTTGGTGCCTTGGCCACCTTCAGGGCTTTCCCAGAAACATTTGTTCCCCTTGATCTCCATCATTCTCTGATCTGTTCCCCATGGTAGCTATCATCCACTTAGGCAAGATTAAGATGCCATTTCATTATTCATCATAATTATCCTAATACATGTTTATAGTTCTTTCAAGCTTGCAGAGAACTTTTCTTAACTTTCTTTACTGCCATCAGGATACTCGAAGTCCTACAAGACTCTTAAGGAAGAAAACTAGAATTCATGTAAAAATACATTCCTTTCTAGGTGATACGATTTTATTCTTTCTTGCCTTTGTATCCTCTTCATTTCCAAATGTATCCTTCTCAGAGAATCATTTTATAACAATAATAAAAGAGGAGGAAGGAAAAAACAGTTGAGCAAAACTAGTCCATATATCCACCAAGTTCCTTATCAGTGGCCCTCCACATCTGTAGAAAGAAAAGAAGGGCATTCTCATAGCCTTTCTTTGAAGTCAGGCTTGAGAAAGATTTCATTTCTCACATATGGAGAAACTTTAAGAAGACCCTCAAAGATAAAATGATTTGCTCAGAGTAATGGAAATAGTTGAGAAAAGCACTGTTCTTAGCTTCCACTTCAGGGCTGCTTTCCCAGGTCACTTCCCCTCTGTCTCTTCCCTAGCTAATGTGATGTTTCCTCCTTGCTCTATCCCCATGCCCCCCTCATTTTTTATTTAATTTTTTGCACTGTGAGTTTGTGTCTTCATATGTTTTTGAAGACTCTTGACATGTTTTGGTTTTGGTTTTTTCCTGTCTCTCTGCCTGCCTCCCTTCCTTATCTTCTCGGAGCTAGGAGATCGTTTCTTCTGGTCCTGTCATTACAACTTGCTCTTTCTCCAAGCCTCTGTCTTCAGAGTGACATGTTTACATTCCTGCCTGGCCCTGAGCACATCTTGATGCGCTTCCCTTCTAGCTTGAGTGGAGTTCATGGCTTTCCTGGTGGTTAGATGTCCATGCAGCCACCAAAGAAGCACAGGGAACTTCCTTTATGCTCCATAATAATTGAAAACAAAAATGGAGTCCCACATGAGGATTTGATTGATATGTCTCATGGCATGCAAGCTGGAGAAAAGCTTAGCATCTTCTTGACGTTCTCCCTTTTAGCAGTGTTTTGAGTGAAATACACTGGGGCTGATGCTTCTCATCAGAGCTCAAATATCACTGTGCTTTGAGTGTAAACCTTGCTGGCCCTTCTAGAACAGGTTACTCTTCATTTTCCATTTTTAAACCTTAAATTAAGTGAGCTTGAGGGAATGTTATTTTATGATGAGGATAGAGAAGGAGAGGAAAAGAGACAGCAATGATATATTATATGAAATAGTCCTTAGGGTCCTTGTCCTCCCGTTATACATTTCCCTATCTGTAAAATGTCTATGTATAATATAATCACCCTCCCCTTCCCCCCCAAGGTGATAGGAATTATTTAGTAAGAAAGAGAAAGTAATCTTGAGCTGTTAACAATTGCTACCTGTATTGACTATTCTCTGAGAGTTTGATGGTCACTTCAATAAAATAGAGGCTAGCAAGGACTGCAAGATCATTCTCACCTTAATGTTTCTTTGGGGTTTGTTAGATGTCTACACTACGTAGTGGCCGCAAGAAGCAACCTGCTAGCCCTGATGGTAGAGCCTCACCCATCAACGAAGACATCCGATCCAGTGGCCGTAATTCTCCTAGCGCGGCCAGCACCTCAAGCAATGACAGTAAAGCAGATTCTGTGAAGAAATCCACTAAGGTGAGGGCCGGTAGAGGCACGCCACTGGGATTTGGGTGTCCCCTACTTACCTATTTACTGATGGCCGTGGCGGCGGAGGTCGCTGGTGAGGTGACTTAGCTTAGCTTCTCTCCTTCTGACCACTCTCTGCCCCCTCCTTATCAGTAATGTCTGTTGTAGTGAAAGGTTCCAGTCTAGGTCCCATCAGTTCATTCTCTCTTCTCTCCAAAACATTCTTCACACAGTTGCCAAAATAGCCAGACACCTAATTTTGTCAAATAATGCAGCAGCCTTGTTCTGCTTTTCAAAAACCTTCAGTGGATCTCTGTTGCCTCTGGGATTAAGTAGACACTCCCCAACCTTGCCTTAAGATTCCCTGTTGGATCCTTTTTGGGGAGCATAGGACCAAATTGAAAACGAGAAGGGAATTGGGGGCCATCTAGTCCATACCCTTATTTTGGAAATGAGAAATTTGAGGTCCAGAGTGACTTGCCCAAAGTCACATTGTTATCAAGTAATAAACCTTGATCTTTGAGTCAAATGTAGTGCTATTGCCACTCTGCCCTGCTGTTTTCCTCATTCCTGTTAATATTGTGGTGGTGATGTTGGTGATGACACCTTATTTCATATTATTCCTCTTCATTCATTTCCATCTAAAGTGGGCTCTTAGCTATTCCCCAAACTCAGCATTCCTCTGCCACCTCATTGTAGACCATCCCACGGTGTCTTCGTGCCTGAAATCCTTCCATGAGAGTCACAGATTCTCAGAACAGAACAAGGGACCTATGGAGTCTGAGCCTGAACAGTAATCCCCTCAGTAACATATCCCCGAAGTTGGTCATTCAGTCTTTGGTTGGAAGACTTCCAGGGAAGGGGCCATGGCCACCCAGTGCATTTGGGAGAGCTCTGTTTGAGATCTTTCCCCTCCTGTTGAGCCTGGATATGTCTCATTGCAATCCTTACTCTGAGAGTCTCTTTAGGTTTACTTTCTTTCTATCTTAATTAAAATGGTGGCTCAGAAGATCTTTTCAAACACTACTATCAGCTTTCCATTTCATGATTCTTGTTATAGAAGATAAAGGAAGAAGCATCTTCACCTCTCAAGAGCACCAAGCGTCAGCGAGAAAAGGCAGCATCTGACACTGAGGAGCCCGAGAGGACTAGTGCCAAGAAATCCAAAACCCACAGCCCCCAGGTGAGGCTTCTGGGAACAGTGGGCCCCACTCTGCCCTGACTGCTTTCTCAGAGGACAGACTCGATCCCAAGTTGTGCCTGAGAAGTGGTCAGGCACTAGACATAGTCTTACTGGTAGTAATGTCCAGGGAGCTCCCCCACATCATCTCTTTCTTTCACTTAGAGCAGGGTTTTCCAGCCCAGATAATAAGACCAGCATGCAAGGGTAGAGAAAGAGAAAGAAGGGAATTTTTGAAGGATTTTTGTTAGTAAACATTTTGCAAATCGGTAGAAATTTGCTGCAGAGCAGCAGTTTGCTCCCCGGGGGATTGACCCTGAGAGGGGTGGCATAGGGGGCCTTGGGATAGCTGCCTAGCTGAACAAGGTGGGAACTAGCCGAGGCACACAGGCTCCAAGGACAGCCAAAGTGGGATGCAAGAATCTGGTGTACTGGTCTTGGACAGCTCATGCTAGGAGGGGAGTGTCATCAGGAAGGATGTTCCCTGTGCCCAACTGCACATCTCCCTTTTTCTCTGTCCTGTAGGAGATCAGCCGGCCCAACTCTCCATCAGAGGGTGAGGGAGAAGGAGAGAGTTCCGATAGTCGCAGTGTTAATGATGAAGGGAGCAGTGACCCCAAAGACATTGACCAAGACAATCGCAGCACCTCCCCAAGCATCCCTAGCCCTCAGGACAATGAGAGTGACTCGGACTCCTCTGCCCAGCAGCAAGTGGTGCAGGCTCCCGGTGGCCCTGTGCAGGCTGCCCCCTCCACCCCCCCAGGGGCAGCCCAGCTCCCAGCCCCAGTGCCCACCGCAGCCAGTGCTCCCTCAGCCCCTCCTCAGGTTTCACCCTCCGTAACTCAGCCTCCTGGCCAGCCTCAGGCTCCTGTTCCATCTCCAGCCCACTCTCACATCCAGCAGGCCCCGGCTCTGCATCCACAAAGACTTCCTTCCCCGCACCCACCTTTGCAGCCCTTGAGTGTGGCACAGAACCCGTCCCAGGCTCCCGCCTCATCCCAGTCTCACCCGCAGCCCCCCCTTCACAGCCAGGTGCCCCCGGGCCCCCATGGCCTGCAGGCGCAGCCTCTCTTGCCACACGCTGGACCGCCACAACCTTTCCCCCTAGCCCCGCAGTCTTCTCAGTCTCAGGTTCCACTCCCAGCAACACAAGCCCCTGCTCATCCTCATGGCTCCTTACAGGTCCAAGGCTCCCAGCCGTCCCTGCAGCCTCCTCAGCCCCCCAGGGAGCAGCCGCTTCCCCCCGCCCCTATGGCAATGCCTCACATCAAACCCCCTCCCACCACCCCTATCCCACAGCTGCCCACCCCACAGTCCCACAAGCACCCGCCTCATCTCTCAGGACCTTCTCCATTCTCCATGAACTCCAACCTGCCGCCTCCTCCTGCTCTGAAACCCCTGAGTTCGCTGTCTACACATCACCCGCCCTCAGCTCACCCACCCCCTCTACAGCTGATGCCCCAGAGTCAGCCATTACAGTCATCTCCGGCGCAACCCCCAGTGCTGACTCAAAGCCAGAGCCTCCCACCGGTTGCCAGCCATCCCCCTTCAGGCCTTCACCAGGTTCCCCCTCAGCCTCCATTTTCTCAGCACCCCTTTGTGCCTGGGGGGCCCCCTCCCATCACTCCTCCATCCTGCCCTTCCACCTCCACCCCCCCATCTGGGCCAAGTGCTCCCTCCCAGCCATCCTGTTCCACGCCTGGGACTTCCAGTGGAAGTGTCCCTGTTGTCACCGCCTGCGCCATCCCACCCATCCAGATCAAGGAGGAGGCACCCGATGAAACGGAGGAGCCTGAAAGTCCCCCTCCCCCACCCCGAAGCCCTTCCCCCGAACCCACCGTCGTGGATACACCGAGCCACGCCAGCCAGTCGGCAAGGTAAGGGTGCCTGCAAGAAGGGCGGGTTCTGCTGGCCACCGTGGGCCAGCGAGTCTAGCCCCATGTGACCAGGTCAGGGTTGGCCCTGGGAACGCCTTGTTCAATGTCCGCCTCACCTTTTGTCGCCAGGGAGGCGTCCTGAGCTCGGGCTGACCCCCGAGTGGGCCGGGTGGCGCGCAGGGTTGGCCACAGGGCTTTGCCTGAATGCTGGGCCTTCTTCCGCAGAGGTTTCTGGTCTTTTCTCTAAGGAGTCTTGGGTCCCTTCCAGGTTCTACAAACACTTGGACCGGGGCTACAACTCATGTGCACGAACTGACCTTTACTTCATGCCCCTGTCGGGGTCCAAGCTCGCCAAGAAGAGGGAGGAAGCGATTGAAAAGGCCAAACGAGAAGCGGAGCAGAAGGCACGAGAAGAGAGGGAACGAGAAAAGGAGAAAGAAAAGGAGCGCGAACGGGAGCGCGAGCGTGAGCGAGAAGCGGAGCGAGCCGCCGTGAGTGCTCTTAGCCAAGCAGTCCCCAGCTGGCCAAAGCGGGCAGAGGCCTCCAGGGCAAGAGCACCCGGAGGGGTTTTTGCCTTCACACATACCAGCTAAAAGGGCAGGGGTAGGAGGCAGGGACCCCGACTTTCTTTAGGTAGCCACAGAAAGATTTGCTGCCATTAAAATTCTGGTCTGGCTTTGGAGTGACGGTCCATCAAACGGGCGTGGTGCCTTCTCTGCGTGCTGCTGACCACTTGCGGAGGCCTGCACATGCAGGACCCACATCACAGCCAGCCTGGTCCTAGTCAGTGATTGGGCAACGTAGGGATCATAGCCCTTGGGGGGAGATCTCTTATCACAGGAGGGTCGTGGGGTTCAGATGAAGTCAGACCTGAAAAGGCGTGGTCGTCAGCATCCTCAGTGTGGTTTGGAGAGAACCAAGCAGCATCAGTCCTAGAAACTCGCGGGCTGCTCCCCCCAAGTCACTCCTGCTTTAGCGAGTAGTACAGTCCAGGCCGGGGAGCAGGGCCTGAAGCAGAGCGGCCTTCCCAGGAGATGCTCCTCTGTCTGCTCTGTGCCCGTGCCCGGCTTCGGCCTGCTCTCCACAGACACCCCAGCCTCAGGTCCACCAGGCTTGGCACTTGCAGGTTGGGTGGGTGTTCCCTGCTTTGCCCACTCCCAGGCTTCCTGTCTATGCAACTCACAGGGAAGCTTCCAAACCAAGAGGAGGAGACTGTGGGTGTAGGCAGAGCATGTTCCTGGGCAAGAAACCCCGTTGCTCTCTCCACTTGGGTTGGTTTGGGGCACATGCCAAGCTCTTTATGTCAATTAAGCTCCTCCTCCCTTTTCCTGTAGCAGAAGGCGTCCAGCTCCTCCCACGAAAGCCGACTTAGCGACTCTCAGCTTAGTGGACCTGCCCACATGCGGCCCTCTTTTGAACCACCCCCAACCACCATTGCTGCTGTTCCCCCGTACATCGGGCCCGACACCCCTGCGCTTCGAACTCTCAGTGAATACGCGCGGCCCCACGTGATGTCACCTACCAACCGCAATCATCCTTTCTTTGTTCCCCTCAACCCCACCGATCCCCTCCTGGCCTATCACATGCCCGGCCTCTACAACGTGGATCCCACGATCCGGGAGCGGGAACTCCGAGAACGAGAGATCCGGGAACGGGAGATCCGGGAGCGGGAGCTCCGGGAGAGGATGAAGCCCGGGTTTGAGGTGAAGCCTCCTGAGTTGGATGCCCTGCACCCCGCCACCAACCCTATGGAGCACTTTGCTCGGCATGGTGCCCTCACAATACCTCCCACTGCAGGACCTCACCCTTTTGCTTCCTTCCACCCGGGGCTGAACCCCTTGGAGAGGGAGAGACTTGCCCTGGCTGGTCCCCAGCTGCGGCCTGAAATGAGCTACCCTGATAGACTAGCAGCCGAGAGAATCCATGCTGAGCGGATGGCTTCACTGACTAATGACCCCCTTGCACGGCTCCAGATGTTTAATGTGACCCCCCATCATCACCAACACTCACATATACACTCGCATCTTCATCTCCATCAACAGGATCCTTTACATCAAGGTGAGCCTCTCAGGGGAAATAGGCCAGCAGCGGGGAAAGGGAATTGGCCTCTGAGAGGTCAGAAGCTGAGAAAAGGGCCTTGGGTGACCTGACTCTAATGGGCCCACTGTCCCAGGGAGCTGGGGTTCTGAAGGAGAAACCAGTCTCATGACCTGGAATCCCGTAGCACCCAGGGAGAAGGGGAGTGAGACAGGACCCCCTGTGAGAACTGACTCCAAAAATTAGACTTGGAGCAGACAGGGTAGCACTGGGGAGAAGTGGTAAAGAGACAGATGCAGCCTCTGAGAGCCAAGTTTGGCTGTGATGAGAAAGCTCCCCACGGCATTCATGTGTTACACAGGGGCCGTCTCCTTGAGCTGTTGATGAGGAAAGAGCACTTATGGGGACCCTCCCAACTCAGTCTGTAAATATTCCATAGAAAATGCTCAGCATAGGAGGAGAGTTGGCCCGCCTGACCAGGCAGAGGAGCCAGCGCTCACCAGGGTCACTGGGAAGAAGCCCCCAAAGTGCCAATAACTGATGGATGGATTACTCTGAAGAGAACTGAGCAAAGACATCATTACCCTTGAAGCCTTATCCAGCTTTTACCCTTCCTTTATAGAAGAATAGGCCCTGGATGTAGCACACCAATTCAAAGAGGCTCAGGGCTCTGTGTTCTCCAGCCCTACAGTGGGTATCTGATGGGGACAAAATGGGGCCTTTAGGGATGTATGGAAATGGTCCTCTTTGTTCAGTCTCCTCCACCTCCATTCCCAGTCTTTGGGCCATGAGACTCCAAGAGAGATGCAAGAAGGCTTTGACCCTTGGCTTGTGTGTGGAACGAGTTCCCCTTATTAAAGCTTGAAGGAAGACCTATTGTTGGCCCCCTCTGCAACCAGGCAGAGTAAGAGGCTCAGAGCTCAGATGTGGTTGTGAGTCCTATCTCACTGTGTGACATGTGCAAAGGAATAAGCATTTATAGAACATCTACTGTGGAGCAGACACAGTGCTAAATGTTTTCTAATTATTGTCTTATTTGAACCTCCCAAAGACCCTGTGAGGTAGAGATCAGAAACCAAGGCAGGCAGAAGTTAGGTGATTTGCTCAAAGTCAAGCAGCTGGGAAGTATCTGAAATTTGAGTTGAACTCATGGTTTCCCCACTTCTCAGTCTGCCCCTCTGCACTATAGCATCCTCCACCCCCTGTTAGCCCACTTTGCTGAGTTACATTGATGAGCTTGAAATTTCTCATCTGTGAAATGAAGCAGGACTAGAGATCCCTTCATGCTTTCCCTGGCCATGATTGTGTATCCTAAGACACTCTAAGCCAGGGGATATTAAATCCTTTGTATGACCCGAGCTCATATTGGGTGAAGGCTCCAGGTCCCTTCATAGAATAAGATTTTTAAATGCATGAAATAAAGTGTACATATTATTTCAAAGGAAGTCAATTATATTCAAACAGTTGTCAAAAAATATATTTTTTAAAATTCTAGGACCCCAGTTTAAGAACCTCTTCTAGAGAAACGGAAGCCCCACAGAAGTGTTGAAGGCTGTGTGTTCATAACCAAAAGCTGAACTAGTTGCAGAATATTCAGAGACTATTAATTTCTTTTTTAGTTGAAATTAAATGAGACATTATTCTTACCTGCTTCAGCAGTGTTAGGACCAAGTATACCTATAGTATATATATTTTTATATATAAAATTCCTGTAGTTTTAAAGTTCCTCTTTATTTTGGAATATTTCTGAGTCTTTTCTTTTGAACACCCTATCCCTTTGAATTGATCTGTGACTACTCTAAAATGAAGGTAAAGGTTAGAGACTGACAGCCTCTTTAGCCAGAATGAGATGGAATGCAGAGATCAGATCCTAGCATCTCCAGACTGAAATCCCCACGGTGGGAAAGGGGCAAGGGGGGAACCTCTGCCTTGTCCTGGTATTACAGGATTTCCAGGCCTACCATCACCATTGGAAGAAACACTAAAATTAAACTTGATATTCAATTCTTGCAGGTCTGCTAGAGTTCTTGAGGTGTCATTAGGTGACCATTTGCAGGTACGGCAGATGGGACTTGTGTATGAGGGTGATCTGTGATTGCCCCAGTGTAAATGTTCCCTCAACTGCCAAGTTAATCATATGATGGAGTCATCCCATTTTGATCCCTACCTCATAATTTAGCATGATGTAAACACCTGCTTTGTGTAGAGCCCTGACCTCAAGCATGGGGAAGATAGGACACTTGGGCCAATCCCTGCCTTCTTTGTACCTTAAGCAAATACATTACAAATGGCCTGCCTCTCCCTTGGAGTTGTACCCTGTTGTGTAAAACACTGGAAACATTGGAAGTGAAAGTGTTGCCTTGTGTCTGCATCAGTCAGTACACATTTATTAAGCGCCTACTCAGTGCTGGACCCCAGAGAATACAAAGAAGGCAGTAAACAGACCCCGCTCTTTCAGGGAGGTCACTGCTGGATGAGAGAGACAACATGAAAACTACGTACTAATGAGCTGGAGATGGGATGAATTGGAGATAATCAGCAGAGAGGGTGCTTTTAAATGAAGAAGCGGGGGTGGAGTCAGCCCTAGGTATCTTTAGGATGTGATCTCTTTGTAGAACTTAGAATGGAACAGAATGGTTTGTCTAAATCCCAGGAAAAGGTTAGAAGGATTTCATGGGTTTATTAACTTGCTGATCACAATGGGGTGATTTGGAGATTTTGGCCTTTTTTATTTAGGTTAATGGTGACTTATAACATCAGAATAGGAAAAGGACCTTTCCTAGACCAGAAAGAGTCACAGATGCCCCAGAGGAGAGGAGGCATTAGTCAGAGACCCAGGTGGGATTTGGAGACAACAGGTTGAATTCTGCACTCTTCAGCCAGAAGTACTATGGAAACGTGTGACCGTGGTGCTTAGCTGAGGACAGTGCACAGGGGAAAGTGATTGGAAGAGAAGACAGAAGGAGGGAGAGAGAGGAAGCAAGGGCCCCCAAGCCTCTGGCCGCCATGCCCCACCAGGGGAAGCTGAGCAGCACCTTTCTAGAAACCGCTTTGGTGCGCAGTGGGGCGGAGCCAAGGCTGGGGCGGGCAGCGTGTTGGCTTTGCGCAGTTCGGCTTCCCCAGGGGGAGCTGGCGCAGGAGCCAGAGATGAGCACGTAGAGCTGCACTCGAATTTGCACAGCACTGCCGTCTGCCTGGCAGGAGAGACGGCAGGGTCTCTGCGGCCTGGGAAATGTCATAAGTGCCTGATGGTTTCCCCAAGGTAACCACCCCTTTGCTAGACACTGCTGACATGTCAGATCTCCTAAGGCCCCCTTGGCCCTACTCCATGAAGAAAGACTGCAGCCAGCACCAGAGTCAGACATTAAGAGACAGCAGACCTTCTGGTGCCACCCAGATAGAACATTATTGGACTGACCAAAACGAGAGGCAGGCTGGGCAGTGCCGGACCTCGGTCACCTCAGGAGGGGCTTGGAACTAGCTTGGTCCAGGTCTTTGAACTGGAGGCTGCTTCTCCCTCCCCACCCAGACAAACAGCACCAGGAACAGCTCAGATGAGCTGCCCTTCTTGTGGCCAGGTGGGCCAGGGACCCACCCCGGAAGGGGCTCCTGCTTTTCTTCATGTGACTGATATTTCTCCCTCCTAAGTAATTCTCCTTACTGAATGAACTTGGAAGTGGTTTTTTTGGGCAAGCGGATATCATTTCCAAGAGGAATGACAGAGACATGGTTTTAGAAGGGACTGATTCTTCAGAGTTAAAAGGCCATTCTGTGCAAATGCTGCTCATCGTTGTGACATAAGAAGAACAAGACCAAATGCTGATGAAGTGTCTTTGCTAATGAGACACATTACCTTCTGGTTTCTCTGTTTTCCAGGTTCAGCAGGGCCTGTGCACCCACTGGTAGACCCTCTGGCAGCTGGCCCTCACCTGGCCCGGTTCCCTTATCCCCCTGGCACCCTTCCCAACCCTCTGCTTGGACAGCCACCCCATGAGCATGAGATGCTTCGACATCCGGTTTTTGGTGAGAATCCTCATCTGTACCCATTTGTAAAAGGCTTGTTCAAAAGGTTGTCTTAAACCTAACAATCTGCAGGGTGCTCTTCATGACCCTGCAAGGCAGAATCAGGAGGCTTGAGTTCTAGTGCTCACTTTAGGGTTGGCTCTGATGTAATATTCTTGTTCAAAAAGGATATGGAGGTGGTCAGGATGATTCTGTCCCCTATCCTCTGAGGCCCCTTTTGTTCTCAGTATCTTTTGACTATTAAAAACGACTGGGGAGCTCTCCAAAAAGTTTTTGTTTTTGTGGGTTATATTTAATAGATATTTACCATGTTAGAAATGAAAAACTAATCTGGAATTTGTAGACCCTCTGAAAGGGTTTCAGAGACACACACACACACACCCCCCCCACACCCCTCTTAGGATTCTCAGGACCATATTCTGAGAATCATTACTTGATAGCATCAGGAGATGGGATTCCAGCAATTTTGGAGAATTCCCTTTTGAAGGGAGAGACCTATTCTGAACAAGCTTAAAAATTCTCTCCTCTGCTTTTACAGGCTTTTTTCTTTATGCTTTTTCATTTGCTGATCTTAAAGATTGATTTATTGATTTTTAGTTTTGTAGAAATTTAGGGATTTTTACAGTTAATTGATCTTTTACTTATTGAAGCATGAAATCAATTATTTCTGTGCAAATGGTTCTCTGATATTTATATCTAGCCCTAACCTCTTTGACCTCCAGTTTCCATCTCTCAACTATCTTTTGAACATCTTGAATTCAGCATGTCTAAAATTGAATTTATTTTTCTCTCTTTGTAACTTTGTAATTACTGGGGAGGGCCCCACCATCTCCAGTCTTGCAACTCCCCTCCATATCCAGTGAGCTGTCAAATTCTATCATACTATCTTCCTAACACCTTCTCTCCTTTGGCACTGCTATCACTCAGGACAGACCTTCCCTCCTAGGTTTGACCTCCTGATGGGCCCCTGTGTCTCCCCTCACTCACCCCAAGTCTGGCTCTGATCATATCACCCACACCCTCCTTGTTCATGTTCATTCCTCTCTCACCTCTGGCATTAAATAGTAAATCCTCTTGTGGTTTTTAAGGCCCCTCCTAATCTGGTCCCTTGGCAGTCTTCTTTTCCCTTCCTCTTCTTCATACCCCTCTGTCACCCAGTGACACTGTCTGTCCTGCCTAGATTCTCCCTTCTTTCTCCCCATCTCCTGGCTTCTTTCACCTCAGATCCTACCTTGTGCACCAAGTCTTAGTGCTACTACCTTCCATTTGTAATTCTCTCCTGCTTATCAGGTGTACCTGTGTGTCTTGCTTGACTGTTTTCATTTTGTCTCTCCCATTAGATTGTAAACTCCTTGAGAGCAGGGACAGGTTTTGCCTTTTTTTTTTTTTTTTTTAACTATGAGCCTTGTACTGTGCTGGTATAAAAATGGAGAGGAAAAAATTTTTTTTAAATAACTGTTTCTTCTGTGGCAGGTACCCCGTATCCCCGTGACCTGCCTGGTGCCATCCCACCTCCAATGTCCGCAGCCCACCAACTACAGGCCATGCATGCTCAATCTGCCGAGCTGCAGAGACTGGCAATGGAGCAGCAGTGGCTGCATGGCCACCCCCACATGCATGGCGGGCACTTACCAAGTCAGGAAGATTATTACAGGTGAGGCCTACCTTTCTGAGCTGCTCGTAGACTAGCAAAATGCTACTGCTGTGAGCCTTTGAATTGTATCCCAAACCCTACACAGACCTGAGAGTAAAAGGACTTTAGATTCCCCTTGTCTTAATTAGAAGGGGTCTTCCATTTCTGAATGATTCTGATTCTCCCCCCCACCCCCCTCCTTACACTTCATTGGCTTGTGTGGAATTAACATTGCAAATGTTTGCTCTTGACCTGATTGGCGATTAACTTAGAGGCTTTTGTGTCTGCTTGGGGGGCTCCCAGCATCACTCATGGGGTGGGGTGGAGCCTTGTCCAAGTGGGCACTCCCAAGTACCTCAGAAACTCAGGAATGGAGAAGCCAAAAAGGTCATCTCAGAAAGGCCCGGGGGCTTCTGTCCTGGAGAAGTCATCCTGAGGAGTCTTGACACTTTGACCTCCAGGCCAGGTCCAGTCTCTTAGTCTCTTACAAGGTTACCACTTAGCCTGCCAGGCCAAAGACTAAGATGTTCTCTCTCTCTCTCTCTCTCTCTCTCTCTCTCTCTCTCTCTTTCTCTCTCTCTCTCTCTCTCTTTCAGTCGACTGAAGAAAGAAGGTGATAAGCAGTTATAAGAAGTTATTTATTTGTAACAGCAGAAATCCCAGCTCATGGGGGAAGAAATGGGATTTTTACATACAATAAGAGCTGCAAAAGCAAAGAGAATATCTTCTGAAGATTTCTTCATCTATTTAAAGAAAAACCCGCAACTGAAGACTTCCCAGCATATTAGTGTTCAATGGTAGAGAGAATGCCTCTGGGCTAATTCAGGTCTCCCTGCATGACAGCTTCCTCAGGAGCTGAGTGAGTCCTGGACTAGGCAGAACGTTCAGAAATCTTGCCTGCAATCTTGGCGTTTGGTTTCATGTTTTCTTTTCCTTCCTCGATTTCACAGTAGGTGCTAGAATCCAGCTCACACCCATCACTGTGCGTGCAGAGACCGTTAGACATATTCTTTAAAAACAAAAAACAAAAAAAAAAACAAAAACAAAAACAAACCAGGATTGCAGATAGGTGGTGGCATATGAGTTTGGAACCCAAGAACTATAATAAAAATCTACTTTTATTTTAATACATTTTAGGAAATCTTCATAATTTGACAGAGAGCTCAGTTCTGCAGCATGGCTTTTTAAGTCTGTAAATATAATAATTTTAAAACAGAAACAACCATTTTTTTCTTCCACAAACTACTATTCTGATATATTTTTTTCCAGCCACGTCACTAATCGTGAATTCCTACCAGCTATTGACAAGAGTTGATTTTTTAATAAAAAAAAAAATATATATATATATAAAAAATTATCCCTTTAATTAAAGGGCAAAGATGGGTGTTACTAATTTAAAATGGGCAAAAGCTTGGAATTTGATTTGATGGCAGCAGTGAGCATCACAGGGTTTGCAGGGATAACATCACAAGCTGTTTCTCCATGTTTTTTCTTGATTACATTTTGGTTTGGTTTGATTTGGTTTGGGGAGTGTGCTTGGCCAATGGTGCAGACATCCACTGAATGAACCTCTTCCCTTTTCACCAGGAATGCAGGAATTAAATCCACTTTATTTGCCTTGGTGTTAATGGTTGTTCATGCTCTTTCTCTGAGGGATAAGAGGGTGTGTGTGTGTGTGTGCGTGTGCGTGCGCGCGCGTATCTGTCTGTGTGTGTAGGCTCAAGAACTTGGCACATACTTGTTTCATTAAATAAACTAATTTTTCCAGAATTTCATAAAGTGTGGGATTTGGTACCAAAAAAATTTTGCATGTATGTATATATATACATATATGCACATGTACATGTATGTGTGTGCATACACATAATCCAAATATATGTATGTGTGTGTACATATATATAATTCAAATAATTTAGTATTTGAAAGATAGGCTGTGTGTTTGAGTTTTTATGTTTTGTTTTGTTTTGTTTTCAGGAAGATTATACAATTAAAATGCCAATACATTGGAATTTTAAAGGCTAGACCTAAATTGCCACTCCCACATTCCTTGGGAACAGCCTTATTGCCATAGTTGTGGACTACATTTAGGTGAGTCAGGACCTTGAATTTAAGATGAACGGATAGTGGGCAACATTGCATTTTTTGACTCAGGAGCAGCTGACCCATATGGAATAACCCAGATCTGACTTGAGAGCCTTTTGTGGCTTCTCTTATCTCTGGGCAATCAAAAGATCAGGTGATCCAGCTTTTTGAAGCAAAGCTCTATAGGATCACCTCCCTGCATTTGTATCTTTTTGCTCACGTGATGCACTTTCACTGAAGCCCAGGGTTGGCGAGGTCCAGGGGATGTCTGCATCTGCTGACCATGTTCTCCACTGGTGCAAAACTTGTTCCGTTCTTTTTCTCTCAAACTCTTGAGGGCTGTATCTCTGCCGTTTAAAATGTTCTATGTGGTGGTCATGTCATAAGACTCTCTTGGACCATGGTAGATGAACTCGTAGTTAATCGCTCAGGCTTTTAAGGAATACACGACATGCCCAGTGCTCAGGCCACTATGACTGGCAGGAAGAAAAGCCAGTATTCTGACACAGAAACCAGCAACACCATTGGGTAGAGTTATCTCCAGTTCAGTTCTGGATTAAAACCTGCATCAGGGGCAACTCCAGCTTTTTTCTACCCTTGTGTTTATAGCCTGGATTTCAATTGGGCTTTAATAGGTTGTTTCTGTTGAAGGAATTTTTTGCTTTTCTTTTGTCTCATTCCATGCCTGCCTTAACCCACAGCTGCTTAGTAGTAGATGTTCTATGGCTAACTCATTCACATTCAACAGTGGCCAGTCAGGAACAGGGCCTTTGGGGACTAATCTGATGATAACATCAGAATGTCTTGACCTGCTGTGCACACATTTTATCCTGAATTTTTAATGGAGCAAGTCCACCTCAAAAATCTAGGGGGAATTAACAATACTGGACTGCCACCTCTTCCATCCCTCATTTCACATCTTTTTTTCCTTTGGGATCTAAGATGGTGACTGTTAAATTAATTCTGCTTTCTCTCCTCCTTTCCCTCCCTCCACCTCCAATCACTCTCCTCCCAATTCCCATTCTCCCAAAGAAAAGAGAGTTAAGTGATTAAGTGATTTTTTTAAAAAAAATTTTTTTTAAGATGTCATGAGTTTCCTTTTTCAGTTCAGTATTTTATTAATTGTGTGTGGGTCTCCATGCTGCCAGCATTCCAAGGTGAAGCACTGAGATTTATTCTAATAAATCAGCTGATTAACTACATTTTCTTGACAATGGCCCTAGGAGTCATCTTGGTGTGTTGGATGCCCTTTTTTATGTGACCCAGACACATGGTTTCCTTTTGAGATTCATTCACCCTATTTTCTTTTCAGTTGAAGTTTCAGGTTTGTTTTTTGTTTTGTTTTGTGTTTCAAACGTATTTTGTTCAATGTTGTCAAGGTCGAGCTTCTTGTTTTGCGGCCTCACATTCAGTGTCCACTCTGATTTGCTACATCTATATATATCTGGAAGCTTAATGTACATATGAGTAGTTTGCCATGAGATAACACAGTGTAAACAGAGTAGAAACCCAGAAATCGTGACTTCTGTGTTCTCTCCATTTGAGTATTTTGTAATTTTTTTGAAATATTTGTGGACAAATAAAACCAAGCTACACTACAGACTCCAGGCATTGGCCAGTGGAATGTGTCTCTTTACTTGGGGATGTAAAGGTTGGGGAGACTGTGAGAAGAAAAAACAAGATGCTTCCTTCAGAGCCAGTCTGGTTTTCATTGCCCTGCTATCCTTGCTTTTAACCTACTTGTTTTCTCCATCTGCTAGGTTTGGGAAAGGGGCCATCTCCTTTAAGAGGTGCAGGACATAGGAGCCAAGGCTTCAAGGGAAGTGAAAGCTTTTAAGTTAAATCCACATTCTTTTTAAAGTCCTTGGTCTTTCTCAAAAAAAGAGTCAGCTTTATTGAAAACTAGTTCTCGATGTGTCTCCAGAATATTAGCATGGTTACTGTCTTTATAAACATTTGATTGTCTGTACTCCCAGAGCAGTCTATGAACTTTAAATATCTGTTTTAATCACTTTCAGTATAATTACCTCCCTTGTAATTCTCTCTCTTATTCTATGCACTTAAAACATTACTCTGAGGAGACAACAGAACTCCCCACACTGCCAAAGAACTCCACAGCTGAGAAGGCGAAGAGCCCCCGAGCTAGGGAGAAAGCCCCCCAAGAGGTGGAGAGTGGAGCTGCCCTCCTGCTTTCCTCTCCAGTGCCCTGTGCAGAAGGTAGATAGGCTGTGACTCCTGCCTCAATCTCCGCCCTCCCCAATAAAATAGATAAGAAGAAATCACCTGCTCTAGTGCCGGGTTAGAAGCCAGTCCTGGTTCCAGTCTGTCACCCTCCCACCCACCATTCTTGTTTCTTCCCACTTCTCCCTATCTCCCTTTCAGACCACCCTCTGGCTCCCACAGCTGTTACTCACTTAGCTCTGGAATTGGCCCATGGCTAAGGAAGTGGGCCAAGTGGGAACGACAGGCCAGCCATTAAAAGCATGAAAGCAGCCACAGGAGGGCAGCAGTGACACACACATGCTCTGCCTTCCCACAGGGATCCTACAGCCAGGTATAGAGGCTGGAAGTAAGTTAGCTCCTCACAGGTCCATCGCACTGCTGATTGGCAAGGGCCTTGGTATCTGCTCAGTGTCCAACCTGCATGATACCATCCTTTGCACAGGCACCCAACTGGCTCAAGTCACAGTTGCTTAGACTTCCCAAGGTCAAGAAATATGCCAACCGCAGCCTGCCAGGTAGCGCAGTTTACAGTTACCACCATATCTAGTTCAGCCATTGTTTAAAAAATCAAGTAAGGGAAAACTCACTAGCTCCTGAGACAGTCAATATTCATTTTGGTAGGTGTAATTCTTTGGATAGCTTTCTTTATATTAAACCTAATTTTGGTCTTTCCCTCTCCCAAGAGAACTAGACTGATTCCTTTTACCAAGGCAGCCTTTCAGATACTTAGGGGCAGCTACCATCCTTACATCCACCCCATCAAGTCTCCTTCCAGGTCAAATATTCCCTCTAATACTCAGCAATACTGGAGACCCAAACCTGATAGAACTTGGGTCACCTTAGAAAATATCTTTTTTTTTTTTTTT
>JAJPUD010022968.1:0-20622 GCA_023553655.1 Myrmecobius fasciatus | reverse complement strand
GTACACACACACACACACACACACACACACACACACACACACACATATATATATATAAATCCTTTTTATACCACACCTAGGAAATAAGCAAAAACTCTATTTCAGAAATCAATGGCTATCCAAGCTACATTCAGAGATAAAGAATCTGTCTCCACTTTTAAGAAGGCTATTCACATAAATCTTTCTAGCTAAGGTAGCAGAGAGAAGGCTTACAAGCAGGAAAATGAGGTTCTAATTCCATCTCCCACATCTAGCAAGGTCACCATAAAATCATTAAACACACAGAAATATTGCAGTTTATGACCCAACATTGTATGGGAATAAAAGCCAAAGATTTTGTGATTTCCTCAGTTTGGGGAAGAGCCTCTAACAGGAGTAAATCCTAACCCTTTTTTTAACTTAGAGAAATCTGGAGGCACATTGAGGTTAAATCATGCTATTTTTTTTCTTTAAAGATCTTTCATTTTTCAAATATGTTACTCTTATGAAGCCAGAAATCAACATTTCTAAGAAAACAGTCTCCATGTGTCATCACACATGGAAATCAATTCAATTGCTTCTATTTCAATAATTATAGAATCAAGTAGCTACATATGCTTATTTGGATGTTTGGTTCATTTATCTGACTGTGTGATGATTTAAATATGCTCATGTGGTGTAATGGTTTCTTTTACAAGTGTTATTTTAATTGAATCTGACATTTCACATTCCTAGGCATGTGCAGCATGAATTTGACTATGTGATTCATTAAATGTCTTGTGAGTTTGCTTTACTCTGCTATTCTTTCTTCTGAAGAAAGAAAAAGAAAATGGGAAAAATGAAATCCTATCCACCTTTGTGATTTTGTGACTTATTCAAACAAAAATAATTAATTAAAAATAAATGTTATCATTTTGCTTCAGGAAAGCCAATGTGCATCAGCTGTATTGCATACATCTATTAGGGAACAACCAATGTTATGAATTAATCGAACACATGTGTAATTCACGAACTTTCAGTCTCAGAAGAGCCACAATTTTCAATGATCTGACTTCTGAACTTCTAAAATTTCAGGTAAAATTCTGTCTCAAATGTTGATTTCTGTGGCTCTTCCCATGTAAAGTTGAAGAGTAATAAGAGATAATTGCTTCTAAATAAATCAGAAGTTTTCTATTAAAGATATTTCTGTTCTTGGGACAGCCTTACATCCAAGTATGAAGGAGGCTTATATCTGCTCTGCTTAGCATGAAAGTAAAATATAGCTTCCAGAAGAGTATCAAGAAATTAAGAAGTCCAAGAAAAACTCATATGAATGATTTTCCAGAGATGAAGAGCAAAGATTGGGGGTGACAAAGAATCATATTTAATAGTCTACAAGTTTGTCAAAGCACTGAAACAATTGACCTTTGTCTATCATTTGTAGTAACTTGATCATTGAGGAACAGATAGTCTCCATGTCTGATCTGAATTTGGAAAATTTTTAAAAGACACTGGATTTTGATAAGCCAATCATGACTAAATATTATGCCATTAAAATGGCTTCTCCCTGAATGATGAAGTCTCTTGTTTTGGCCCTTTAAATTTTGCATAAGATGTTATTATTGATTTGTCAAACTGAATATTCTTTGATTGACATTTATTCAGGTGCCCTCTGCCTTCAGTCCCTTTCTTTTCTCTTCCTACTACAACTTATTTTCATTATTTAGCCAAAATCCCATTTTCCCCCATGGAGCATTCATTTTCAATGACTCTAGCCTATTTTGATCCCCTTAATTTCTGAATTGTCTTTCACCTAACTTTCTAGATTCTTTTCAATGAAGTTATTAGTCTAAGGGTTTATATTTCCAGAGAAGGGGATTCTAGAAATAATTATTGAGGATTTGGGGTATTTTTATTTAATGACATCAGTTTGAACTTCCAATCTAGATAAATTCTTCCAACTGTTAGTCACTCTTGATTAGCACTCCCAGTTCTGTTTAACCAATTAATTTTTTGAAAAGGGATACTTACTTTAATATTGCAGCAGGAGCAAAAAATACATTCTAGCACTCCTACACACACACTCTCTCTCTCTCTCTCTCTCTCTCTCTCTCTCTCTCTCTCTCTCTCTCTCTCTCTCTCTCTCTCTCTCTAAGTTTAGTTTGTGTTACCTGCTCAGAAGCTTTCCCAGATCCCACATTTGTTAGCATTACCTTCTATCCATTTTCCTTGTACTTTATTTGTACATAGAAATTCTATCTTCTCAATCCTAGATTAGAATTTAAACTCCTTGAGGGAAGGGATTTTTGTCTTTTCATCTTTATCATGCTAGCAAGAGGAGATGTTTAATGAATATTTATTGAATGGAATTTAATTTGGCTTACAAATAGAAACTAATATATTTTTGCAGGAAAAAAAACATAAAAAAGACTTTACATAGAATAGTGAAAGATAAAGATGTCTGGAAAATCTAGGTTCAAATTCTGCCTTAGACACTTAATAGTCATATGACAAGTAGAGAATCATTTGTCCTTTTACAGCCTGAGTTATAAAACACCTCTCTCACAGAATTGTTATGATGATAAAATGATATACTATATGAAAAAATGGATTTAAAATTATAGATTGGGTCTGTATACAAAGGAAATAAGTCATAAAGGAGGGAAAAAGCACCCACATGTGCAAAAATGTTGTAGCAGCTCTTTTTGTGGTAGAAAAAAATGGAAAATATACCCATATCCATCAATTGGGGAATGGCTGAATAAGTCGTGGTATATGAAGATAATGAAGTATTATTGTTCTATAACAAATAAAGAAGCTGATTTTAAAAAGTCCTAAAAAAATTTACATGAAGTGATGCTGAGAGAAACAAGAAGAATTAGGAATACATTGCCACAATAAAAGCAAGAATGTGTGATGATCAATTATGAAAGACTTGGTTCTTCTCAGTGATTTAGTGATTCAAAGCAATTCCAATAAACTTTGGACAGAAAATGCCATTTACATCCAGAAATAGAATTAAGGAGACTGAATGCAAATCAATATATTCTATGTTTATTTTTTATTTCTGTTTTTTTTAATCTTTCCCATTGATTTTCCCTTTTGCTTTGATTTTTTTTTTGTGTCTCTTCATAAAGCAATGTGGGTTAAAACAAACAAACAAAAGAAAACTATAGAATAATGCCTACATATTTATCATCATTAGCAGCATATCACTATCATCCTTGTTATTTTAAATGTAGGAAGTAAGGACAATCTGATCACAGATTTGTCACCTCCAATACTTTACAGGAAAATATAGAAGATTGGACACGAATGATTCTTGTTCATATTTGCTTTGAATTATGTACTTAATTGCTTCCATTCTTCAATTGATTTCATGTGTGCCTTATAGGGATAGTTTTGTCTTCTAAAATTCACTTTAATTGAACATTTATTAAACGTGGAAGGCATTGTACTACATGTTTTCTACAAAGATTTTTATTAGTTCTAGTTCCTTTCCCAGTAATATAGTTGTTCTCATATATATACTGTTTTTGTTTGGTTTGGTTAATTTCATGTTATTTGGTGAGTTATCTATTTCTATTTCACCATTCCCACTTTTTCTTTTAGTCTTTTGTTAGTAATTTATAGAAGTGCTCATAATATTTATGAATTAATTTTGAATCAAATTATGTCCTTGAAACTTAATTATTTTAATTGTTGTGGTTGATACTTATGGTTTTATAGCATATAAACATTATTTTAATGATTTATACTTTAGTTTATTGCTTTAATAAGTCTGAAAAAAGGATCATTTGGCGACTTCTTTTTCAATTCCTGCAATTAATTTATTTTATATATTTTTAATTGCTCTAGAGAGCTTTTCTTACTATTTTGTGAAGTACTAAGGGCTAGTTATGATCCACTTGGAATTATTCTTAATTATTTTGATATCACTAATTATACTGACTCTTGATTTAAACTTTTTATCTTATGGAAAAGTCCTATTCCTTTAAATTTATATTTTTTTAAAAAAACATTTGTCTGATTCATTTTGTCTAACAAAATTGTTGCTTATTAAATTTCTGTTTCCTCTATTCATATTATTATTTATGGAAATATTTTTCTCATATTGTGCCATCCATGAATATGTGGCATATATCCAACTTGGTGGCAATATATACTTTTGCGCATACAGCTATTCTGTTATTTTTTTTAAAAAAATTCATCAACATGTATATCTGATTTGTGTCTAATGTTCTTATTTTCTATTTTATTTTTTCTTGGCTTATGTATCAGGACCACATATGTTTTATAGAAAGATTTTAGTAGAGTACCTTCTTTAATTTGAGAACCACTTATGTAGCATGTTTCCCCTACAATAAATCATTTTGACCTTATGTTTAATAGAAGCATGACATAAATTAGTACACATTTTAAATATAATTTTATTTCCACTTCTTCCTCAATCACTGCTTCCATCTCACTATCTTTATACAAATATAATTTAGAATGTTATTTTTGAAAAAGTTTGACCTGGTGTAAGGGAATTGGTGAAAGATTTTGCTTTTCTTCCATTTTACTCATTTTCCCTATTCTTGAGCCTTTTTTTTTAAACTATCAAAAGGTTTCTGGCATATTTTAATCAGTGCTAAAATTGTACTCATCTTATTGAAGACCTTAATAAATAGATATAGCCGAGTGCCAAGCCTAGTAAACCCAGTTGATTTTGATGGACTGATCATATTTATGCCAAGGTCCTTCTACTTACATTCTAGCCATTTTCAAAGCACAGATATCATGTGAAAAGTAGTTTTATGAAACTACATTTCTGTTTTCAGTTATTACAAATCCCAAATTGAATTTTTTTGGAGAATACTACTTTACTAGAATATAAGTAAAATAATTTCCCCATATTGTCTTTCTTAAGGATTGATATAAAGGCTTTCCACCTATATCTACATATCTCTCTTCCTTATCTCCAGATATGTATCTTAACTCTGTCTCTAAATCCATAACTATATCTATAAAGCAATATGCATGTACTTAACTATGGTCCTGTCTATATCATCCATTTCTATATCTATGAATATCCATATCACCTATATTTATATCCATGAAGAAGATGTAACATAACTAATGAAAAAATATTTTTTATTGGAAATTCTCCTTAACAGCTTAAGATAGTCTTTTCTATAATGTGTAATCTATCCTATTTATAAACTTTTGCCAGTTTTTAATTTTTTTGCATAATATAATTTTGTATTAATTGAAGACACTAATGATTTCTTTTCATAAAACTTCATGTAAGTGAGATTATGTAGTTTATTTTTAACTTCCCCCTTTAATATTTCTCCATTACTATTATGGATAAAATAGAACTTCAAGGTCCAAGTATAATGTTTCAAATTTTAAACAAAAGACCATATGGAAATCTAAAGTTCACAGGTAACCTGTAATATTGTCCTTCTTCAAGTTTTCTTTATGTTAATCATTACATATTAATCATAATAGAAACTTACATCATTTATTAGAAAAGTAAACCCATTAAGAAAATCTTATTGCAACTACTGTTGTGCTACATACTAGAAATTATTTTAATGTCTTATGGTTCATTATTCACAATTTGTCATTCTCCTTAAATACCACAGAATAAACATGTCTTTTTTTTTTTAAGGAAGTACATTCAGATTTATTATTTAGCTTCTTACTGACTTTGTATTATGATCAGGGGATTTTAATTCCTCAATTTACCATGTGCTTAAAGACTATATTTAAAAACAAAATCAGCACCATGGCATTTTTTTCTATATGGCAGTTAACAACATAAGGTTGAACCCTGAATCTCATCCAACATCATTTTCCATGTGCTCTTAGACATAAGAACGAGATATTCTTAACTTGCAGGTCAAGTTTGAAAAACTTTGATTTTATACTTAACTACTATTTTATGCACAATTATCTGGAAATTTGGTATTTTAATTAAGAAATGCATATTTTGTAGAAAATACATGTATGTTTGTGTGAATATATGTATGTATATATATGTATGTATGTGTGTGTGTGTGTATAATCTCTATATCTAGCATCTAGCATCTTAATCTCTGGCATCTTATAGCTGGATGTGGTGGTTACAAAATTGTGATTTATTATCAGTAGATGTTTGCTTTGTTTACTTATTTAGGATACCTATATACCCAGGGTCATGTATTGCTCAAGTAAAAAAGGGTCTGAACTGGGGAAAAAAAGGTTAAGAAACCCTGTAATAACTTGCATACACCATGAAAAGAAAACTCATTGTTTATACTTTGGGTAAAAAGTTAATCAAAAGTATTTTATAAGTAGTAACATACTAAGGGAAGCAGGAATATTATTTTTCACATATAGAAGGAAATCTCCATGGGACAAGTGGTCTTTACATTTTAAACAGGGAATTATAGCATCTGAAGAACACATAGTCATTCTGGGTCCACAAATTTTTTAATCACTGATGTTGGTGGCAATTTGCTATATTTTTATGCTAATCTGCTAGTTTATGGTTGACCTTAAATTCCTGATATAGTGTACATTGTTTTTTCATTGAGCATGCCAAGATCTTGAGTAAAGCAAGGTAAAACATGGGGTTAGAAGTAACCACCCATTTAAACTTCTCTATTTTTAATAATGTAATGAAGGTTTATTTTAAAATGGCATTATTCATGTAAAGAAAGGTACAATATAGAAATTCATCTTCTCTAGCAACAACATATATCAAACGTGTACACCTTACACAGAGAGATATTTAATAAATTATAAGTTATTTGTGTATGAGTATGTGAGTGTGCATGGATGGCAGAGTGGGATGGTGGGTAGTAAACTGCCCTGTTCTTGCCCTCAGGATGACTTTTATTTAACTTCCAACTCATATTAAATTTATCTTTGATGATTGTAAAAGCAATTGTGGATGTGATAATGCCTCAGGGTCATCATTATTAATATCATAGGTTTGATTTTTACATCAAAAATATTTCATCCTCATATATTCACTAATTTTTTTATAAAGGCTTTGATAAGTTTAATGAATTCATTGCAGCCTTATATCTTTAACAATCCTTTGTTATTTCAAGGATATGTGATTTTCTCAATGAGTATCCTTGGTCTTTCAATACTGAGCATAACTCCACTAAGCTGCAACAGAGATTTTGTGAGTTTAGGTAGCAGAAATGATGTGTGAAGCTGTACCCAAACTAGCAAGGAGCTTCTCTGTAATTCCCTGAGCTTATCTGAGGACAGTGGGCACATAGTCCATTGCACTGTCCAAACCTTTAATGCCCAGTAAATATTTCTGATTCTCCTCACATTTATATGATCATTCTTATTTCATTTATTTATTTTGAAGGAAATAACATTATCTTAGGGAAATGAAAAACAAAACTTCTACATTTATACTTGTGATATTTCCTTCATTAAAAAGGTAATTGAGCTTTTAAGGGAAGTCTTGGAGAAGTTTCATAATTACAAGTATCATGCAGTGACCTCTGGTAACTCCCCAAGTACTGATCAGTAGTTTCTAATTATGGAAGCACACTCAGTAGTTAGATTTGACTCCAGGAATAGACAGTTGAAAAAGACCAGGTTGTATATTACATGAGATATTCACTTGAGATTTTATTTTAAAGAGAAAATTTAGATAGCTTTTTTTTCTTATTTATAAAGGGCAAAATAGTCTATTCTGATCAATGTGAACAACAAATTAAAAAAAATATATCCTGTGTATTATTAGGTACCTTGACATTAATGACTTGTTAGATACTACCTGAGGTCATTTTTTATTATCTCTAATCCTGTTCCTGTTGTATTCACTTAACTGCTGCTTAAAATTCAATTTTTTTAATTTCTTGATTAACACTTCTCTTCTATTGACTCTAATCATTAGATGGCCTCTAGCACTTATTTCTCTCCCCTGGTACTTAGAGTAGAAAACCATTGAATCTTCTCCCTCTCTCTCTTTCCAAGTGGTGTTGAATTATTTCTTAAAGGAGATATCCTTTTCTATATTTTACTCTAGTTTTTCCTAAGCCATTCTTTTGGACTGTTACCTTTGAGAGTGTTATATGAACTGGCTTCTTAATGGAATTAATTTTTCATTTTAAATGCATGTCATGAAATAAAATAAAGGTAAGACCAATTTGTCAAGACTAAAATAATTTTCATCATAATCCTAACAAATTTGGAAAATCAGATTTTCCCAAAACCACTGCAACTGAGAAAAAACCTCAAACTTATTTTAAAACAAACTTACAAGAAAAGCTACTCTGAAATTATGTTAATTCCTTGAGGTCAGGAATGATTTAATTTTTGTTTTTGATTCCCATGGTAGCTCAAATGCCTGAGACATAGGAGGGATAGGGAAGGACAGGATCTGTAATTTCCTTGGCATAGGGAACTATCGAGTGAGGAAATTTTCCTCTACTGATGTAGGTCATCACTTTCCTTAGAGGTTTAGAGAGTTGTCAAAAAGATGGAAAAATTAAGTGATTTGACCAGAATCAAGTCTTGTGAATTCCAAGTCTAAGTGAATTTGAGTCTTGCTAGCTCCAAAGCCAGCTCTTGATACACTAAGCATTTTATTTGAAATTATTCCATAGGTATATAATACATACTTAATGATTTGCTAATGAAATGCACATCCTATGATATGTGGGAAAGATTCAAAAACTTTCCAGTTTGGTTTCTTAGTAACTCTTTTGTCATTATCTTACACTAGTTTAAATTATTTATTATTATAATAGATAGTAAGAACTCAGATTTACAATTTACAAAGCATTGTACTTATAATCAACAATTAATTACAAATAACATTTTGAGGTTATATATATATATTTACATATATATTATGTTGTATCATATAGGAAATGTCTTTTATATATAATAACATTGAGACTTAGAGAAGTTAATACTTGCCCTAGGTAGCTCAACCTGCCAAGTATAATTCTCTCTGAAAAAAAAATGAAAATTAAAATCATGATTGTGCTTCCAATCTTGTACCAACTTTTGAAGTCATTGGCTACACAATCTATGTAATCTATTTGAGGATCTATCATCACTCTCTAGAATATTATCATTCCTGATCTAGATTAAATGGAAATGGAACATCTGTACTAGATACCTTCCAATGTACTCAACATCTTTCTTAAGACTTACCATAAATTGCAATCTAGGTTAAGGTCCTATATTTTCACACAGGAAAGACATCCACTGTTCAACTGGCTTTAGTGGGAGAGGCACTTCCAATGTTCACAGTTAGCTAATATCCAAACAGTTGTGGTTTAACCAGGAAGTCTAGCATCCCCCTGTGATCAGAGTTGGAAAAATAGAGGTTGACAACTCTACCTTCTCCACCTACTGCAAATCACTAATCATTAAAACAATAGCACCTACTCCTGCACATTTCCAGTTTTTTTTTTAACATGACTTCATAACCAACTGCACATCTCTCCAACAATATTCAAGGTAGAACATGTCTTATTTCTATAACATGGCATACCTCACTGATACTGTATATCTTTATTTTGGAGTTGTGGCTTGTATTAAATTTAATTACTTACCCCTGTGGCTTTAAATTGAGGGCTGCTATAAAACAAAGACGGCTTCTATTAAATTTAATTACTTTCCCCTGTGGCTTGCATAGAAAGGGTGGCTTCCCTTAAAACGTATATGGTAAAGGTGTGGCTACTAATCAAAGGAAGCCTTGGTGATAGATGCTCTGAGATGACCATTTACTAAATAAGATGATACATATATATTTAAGGAAGAGTCCCATGATAAAGGACTCATCCCAATGCAAATTCAGAAGATTGTCAAAGCATAGGAAATCATATTTCTCCATTATATGTGGATAAAAACTCAAATTCAGCATTTTTAATGGGCTGTTTTTTATAAAATAATAATAATAATATAAAATAAAATGACAACTACATGAAATTATATACATAGAAATTATTGTTCAGAATGTATTTTCATAAATATCATGTATGTTCTGTTTAGGAGAGTAAATATTTTTCACCATTACAAACTATCATATAAAGATTAAGGCTCTGTGATGCTTTAAACTTTTTTTTCTTGCTTTTGATAGTAGCTGAAATAAAGAAAATGGCTTACAGATTTAGCTGTGTATATAGTTTGAAACTAACAACTGAAAAATGATGTTCATAATCTGAATTGCAATGAAACCAATTATCTGTACTGTGGTTGTTCACTTGGGAATTCTCCTAAAGGTTTAGTATTTCTTAAAAGAAATTAAAAACAGCTGTAAAAATACCATAAAACAAAAATAGCAGCTGCAAAAGAGATTAACATTCCTAAATTTCATTTGAACCTGATATGTTATTTTTCCAACAGCAACATATATATTCTGATTTTTTAATCTATCTTTATGAAACTGTACCTTAAAAAAAGACTACTGAATATATTTTTGACATTACTAGTCTTTAATATCACATGCAAATTTCATAAAGCATTCCCCATAAGATTTTTTTGTTCTCCTATTATGCTATCTTCTTTAGTAATCCTCAAAGATGATCTCTCATTGTAGATTTATTTAAATAAAACCATTTAAAATTTAAAGGCCTGCTGAGTAAACAATTTATGGCCAATCTTTTGCCTCTGTTATTTAAAGCTGTCAATTGTTTTTCATACTATGTTGACCATGTACTTCTTTTAAAATTTTATACAGTGTCTGCTTTCCAATTAGGAAACCAGTCATAGATAAAACTGTACCTAATCTTTTTCATATATATATAATAAACAAAATGTAATTTATAAAACAGATCTGGAGGTGCTGACAGTATAAAACAGTTAGTTTGGCTGTGTTGTCCAAAACATATGGCAATAACTTTTCTCAACTTGCACCAGATGGAGACCCCTAATCGATTCTGTCTGTTGTACCGTATGTTAGTCTTCCATTAAATGTATTTCCTCACCCTCAATTTATAAATTAAGTAAATGACTAATTTTTCATCTTGGGCAGCCATTAGTACATTTGAAACACAGAACAAATTGAGATTCCATCTTCAAAGAAAAACAAAAACAATATTTATGGAGATAAGAATATATCTGCAAGCTATGTTTTTGTAGTCTTTTGTCAATCAACTTGGGCTAAGTGTACATTCAAAATAATATATTTATCTTGTTTATATTCATTTTTGGATTTCAGATTAAAGTGCTATTGGAAAACATAGTATCTGCTAGAAATTTTAAATGATAATATAGCCAGTGAGCTCATTAAGCTTGATAGGAGCATAAACTGTTTATTTAATGCCCTAAAAAGATTTGGTAAATAGCAGAAATTTTATGTTATGTTGTATATTTAAGCTATCAGTCCTCAGAAGGCTTACCCTAATACCTTTTTGCATTTTATCAAGATAACATGTGAAGTCAATCTCTTAGTCATTTTTAAAAAATAACATTTGAAAAAGACCTTTTACATATAAGATAGAAATAATTTTTGTATGTTGACACTGGGATTTTTCAATAAAATGAGAAATGCATTCAATGAATAACACAGTAATTACAGTTTATTTTATTCTTGAACATGTTAGCAAAATCAGCTAATAATAAATATAATTTTAAAAATCTGTGAGTAGCTGGGAAATAAATATCATGCCATTTTGGAATAGTTTACTGCCATTTTTTTTTGTTATACATATTATTTGTGACATAGGTTCAGATTTTGAAATAAAATAAGATGTATGCATAACCAAAATCAAATGAAAGCAACTAGTCTCTAGAGAAATATGCAATACTTTTGTAGAAGCCAGCTTTAATGTAGACCAGTACTGAACATATTCACAGCTTATAACAACTTATGAAATGGGTGGATGTTGAAACAAAATATCAACCAGATCTTGTCTCTTTAGTATGTTTATTTTATGACTACTTTCTTTTGAAATAAACCAGGGGTATGATAATGGTCACACACAGACTAAATAGGTTGTGTTTTCATGAACAGAAATCATATACACGTATGAGAGAGAGAGAGCGAGAGAGCTGTATTTTTTCCAATATAATCCAGCAAGCGCAAATGACAGCCTTACCTGATGGCTGATATCTTTTATAGTACAACTGTGACATATTTTATGCATCACAAAGAATGATCAAAGATGTCTCCAGAGTCTCTCTGTCATAGAATGTGGCCCCTTACCCCTCACATGCCTTTAAATCAGGCATTAATGCATCCTGAAAAAAGTTGGTGATGCTTTCCAGCTCTATGATTAATTTGGAAATATATGAGACTGATTTTTATTCTGTGTTCTTAAATTTTATTTTATTTGTATGCATTTGCTAAAATTATGTACATTTTTTCATTTGGCTATGAAGTGAAAAATGGCTGTGGGATGTCACAAAGTGTACATTTCAAAAAAAAAACTACATACTTTTGAAACACAGGCTTGTTGGCTTTGTTAAATTTTGATGAATAGCGTAGGTTTGGGTAAAGGAAATTCATTGGAAAAATTAAAAATATTCTAGTTCATTTTCCTGCAGAGCTTATTAGTGAGGTGATGTAGAAATATTGTGTTTATTTGTATAGAGAATACTTTATTTCACACATATTGTGCATGTGTGCTTAGGGAAATGGAATGGGCCTGTGATTTCTTTTGGTCCAAGGAAATCTTTTCTAACATCCAGGCTAACAAATTCTGTGTAATTTGTGGTGTTGAAAGAATTACTTAGAGCCTTATGAAATTAACTACCATGGTCACAAGATCAGTATCTATGAAAGGCAAAACTTGAATTTAGGTCTTCATGCATATACACACTCACATACACACACACCCCTCATGTCTCTTCCCTTTTCCAATTTATACTACTGTTACTGTTTAGTCATTTTGTCATGTTTGACTCTTCCTAACTTCATGAACCATAGTATAGCAGTATTGTCCATAGAGTTTTATTGATAGGGAGATTGAGAGAGTTCAACTTTTCCTTCTTTACTGAATTAAGGCAAACAAAATTGAAATGACTTGTTTATTTACACATTTACTAAGTATTTAGGGATAAATATGATTTCAGATCTTTACTCCATGCCTAATTCTAGCCACTTAGCTGCTTCCACTTACATATCTATGACAGTCAATTAACATAGATAACTAGGGCACTGTGTTGCTACAACCAAAATCATTTTTTTAAAAAAAGCAGCTAGTATGACTTTTTCTTTTTTTAAAATATTAACTTTTATTTTCAAAACATATACAAAGGTGATTTTCCGCATTCATCCTTGCAAAACCTTGTTTTCGATTTCCCCGCCCTCTTATTCCCCCGTCCTCTCTCCTAGACAAAAAATAATCTAATATGTGTTAAACATGTGCAATTCTTCTAAACATATTTCCACATTTATCATGCTCCACAAGAAAAATCAGATCAAAAAGGGGGAAAATGAGAAAGAAAATAAAGCAAGCAAAAAACAACAAAAAAGGTGAAAATGCTATATTGGGATCCACATTCAGTTCCCATGGTCCTTTTTCTGGATGCAAATGACTCTCTCTATCACAATGACTCACTTTAAGGCCATCACTTACTTCCTCATGTATGTATGCCACTATCTCCAGGAGAAAGAATAGTGACAAATTTTATTAGCTGATTAGGATTGAAATAATTTGAAGAACTCTGAGGCTTAGGCTATAAGTTTGAGGATGCTGTCAAACACTTTCTCAAAACATTATAGAATTAGACATGCAAGCATGTATGAATAAGAATTAATTTTGCATTATTACTAGAAAAATGATTCAAAGTATTTATCTATTGAAAGAAAGCCAATATGAAAGAGGTAGCAAGCACATCAAGATACTTTAAAATATTTAATTAAAATATAAAAAGGAATTGGATTGTAATTTGCTTTTTTAGATATTGCATCTATACTTACTGACAAATAAATCTAATATAAAATGCAATGAAATCTATTTTAACTGCATATCTCATCACTTAAATGATTTAATCAGTAGGTTTCATTAAAAATTTTGTCTAATTGCATTAAAGTGCGTTTTCATTCGGTTTTAGAGCATCATTAAATATTTAAAGGCATACTCTATTTTTATCATACTTTGATGATTATCATGTTTTGATGAACCTGAAAAAGAATAGTTCCTGGAAATTTATTGTGTGTATTTTCAATGTATTATTCTTTCTTCATCTTAACTAATTGTTCAGGGCCTTCCCAATGCATCTGAAATGTATTTTAAAAATATTTTAAAGAGGCTATGATAGAAATTTATTTAAAGTTTCTTTTGTTTTAAATTCTGAACTGAAAGGACACCAAATAAAATTGGCATTACGAGGCTCATGGTGGAACAGAGAAGGATAAAACATGAAACTAAAAATTTCTATTAGTTATAGGTTGCTTTTCTTTAATAATAACAATAAATTCAATTTGTAGCTTTCAAAGCTATCCTTATCTGACTGTGTTTCTTTCTGGCCTATCTTCTAATCTCTTCATTGTATTTTTAAAAAAATTCTTCAATGGCCTTCTTTTATTTTTTTCTTTTACTTTCATTTTTTGTTTCCCAATTCTTTTCATCTTTCCTCAGTCCCAACTCCTCATTGGGGGAAAAAGAAAAAGAAAAGAAAGTCCTTGTAACAAACACACTTCAAACAAATTCCATGTTGGATATATTTTAAAAATGGTTATCTGACTTCCTTATATTTAGCCTTTCATCTTTCCATTGAAGTGGTAGTATGATTTTGTCAATCATATTTAATCATTATATTTTGCATTCAACAGGGCTTTAAATTTATTTTTTATAATATTGTAACTATAAATTATTTTCTTGTTTCTGCTCTCTTTACTCTTTCTCAGTTCATAACAACTTTCGATTTTTGTCTCATAAATTTTTTGATAATTTTTTTCATTTATATGTGAAGATAGTTTTCAATATTCATTTTCATAAGATTTTGAGTTCTGAATTTCTCCCTTCCTCCCTTTTCTTCCCCTTCCCAAAAATTGCAAGCAATCTGATATAGGTTACATATGGACATATTTGGTCATATTATAAAAGAATAGACCAAAAAGGAAATATAAAAAAGTGAAAATAACATATTTCAATCTGCATTCCAACTCCATAATTATTTCTCTGCATATAAATTTCATTTTCTGTCATGAGTATTTTGGAATTGTTTGGATCACTGTATTGCTAAAAAGAGCTATGTCTATTATAGAAATCATCGTGCAATCTTTTTGTTAACTGTGTACAATGTTCTCATAATTCTAACTGCTTTATTCAGCACCAGTTCATGTAAGACTTTCCAGGTTTTACAGAAATGTATCTTCTCATTTCTTACGGCACAATAGAATTCCATTAAATTTCATGCATCACAAATTGTTCAACCATTCCCCAAATGATGAACATTCCCTCAATTTCCAATTCTTTGCCAACATAAAAAATTATTACTGTAAATATTTTTGTATACGTAAGTCCATTTTCCTTTATTATAATATCTTTGGGATAGTAGGCTTCTTAGTGGTATTGCTAGATCATAGGATATGCACAATTTTATAGCCCTTTGGGCATAATTCCAAATTTTTTTTTGTCCAGGATGATTGGATCAATTCACAACTCCAATAAATATGCATTAATGTTTCAAATTTCCCACTGCTACAATATTTATCATTTTCCTTTTGTGTCATATTATCCTATCTAATAGGTGTAAGATTGTACATTAAAGTTATTCTAATTTGTAATCCCTCTAATCATTAGTGACTTAGATCATTTTCTCATATAGCTATAGATAGGTTTGATTTTTTTCAATCAAAAATTTCCTACTTATATTCTTTGATTATTTATCAACTGGGAGACCAAGTTTTTTTAAACTATTAATTTCATCATTTATTTAACAATAATATTTGATTATAGTTATATACCATAAATGTACTTTAAAATTTCCTAATACAAGAATAATCCTAGAGTTTCCAGGTCTTTGTTACTAAAAAATAGGTATATGGTACATCCAGAGAGAGGCCTGAGGGAACTGAGTGTGAACCACAACACAGTATTTTAACCCTTTCTGTGAATATTTCCCTGCATTTTGTTTTCCTTCTTAGGTTGTTTTTTTTTTTCTTCTCTTTCTAGATCTGATGTTTCTTGTGCAGTAAGATAACTGTATAGATATGTATACATATACTGGATTTGTCATATAATTTAACATATTTAGCATGTATTCAATTACCTGTCATCTAAGGGTGGGGGGTGGGGGGAAGGAGGGAAAAAACTTAGAACAAAAAAAAAGTTTTGCAAAGCTCAATGTAGAAAAATCACTCATATGTTTTGTAAATAAAAAGCTTTTAATAAAAAATAGGCATATGGGTGTATGTGTGTGTGTGTCCACATGCACATATACATATCATTAGAATATGAGTGAGACCAGAGAGAGGGAAGCGAAATGTGGACCACAACATAACATTCTCATACTCCTTGATTGATGTTTGCTTACATTGTGTTTCCTTTATCTGATATATCGTTTGTGTAGATAAGATTTTTCTTGCACAACAATGATAAGTTTGGAAATATGTATACATATATTCGATTTGCCAATATTTTAACATAATTAACATGTAGTGGATATCCTGCCATCTAGGGAAGGGGTGGGGAAGTTGGGGGGAAAAATTTGTAATGGCAAGCTATGTAAGGGTTATTGTTGAAGAATTACCCACACATATGTTATGCAAATAAAATAAAATTAAAAATAAATAAATAAATAAATAAATAAATAAAAAGGATAAAGACTCCCATTTCATCCATGGCCATCTCCAGTTGTCTTGTTTTATACCTTGTCACTGGACCGAGTTGTTCCTGGAAGGGAAAGTGAGGCAGATGACTTGCACAGCTGTCCCTCACTTGCACATCATGCCATCACTTCTCTGATCATGATACTCTTGAAGAATGAAGAACAAGCAAAACCTATTTTCATTGTACTGCACTGTCTTTCATTGTACTTTTCACACTCTGTGCCATAGTTGAATTGGTCAGTGAATTTTTAGCCAGCTATATTTGCTCTGTACCTGTGAAGAGATTGTACTCCATGATTGCAATTTATTACTTCCCTATGTCTTTTAGAAATCTTCCTTTGAAGCTCTTTTAGGTCCCACCTCCTATGCAAAGTCATTTTAGGATATCCTTTCCCTTCTTTAATGATCTTTCTAAAAGTTGTATATCCCTAGGAAAATGAAAACTTCTTCAGGGCAGGTAACATTTTTTTTTAAAAACATGTGGATATTGATTACCTAATACAATGTCATGGAAAAAGTTGACATTTCATGATTATTGAATTGAATTAATTCTATCAGTATTAAAATTAGGTTGAAGATAAATAATGACACATTTTTCAGTAACTTTATTTCAATGATCACTGTGAAAACTTTGATTCTTATTGTGTTTGATGGATGTGCTTACTAGGTTTATAGTATAAGAGAAGAAATTTCTCACTTTGTAGACCACATTAGTATAGAAATTGCCCTACATATTGTAGATATTCTTTTATGAGTTAATGAGAATGTGTAAAATGTACTCAACTGTGCCTATTCTTTTATTTATGCTACTTGCAATAGAGCAGACTCAAATTAGGAAACTCTCCTTCACTTCCAAGTAACATTCAATGATATTTTTAATTTTCTTATTAATTTTTCTTATTCTGAGAATATAGATGCTGATGATGATATGAGCCCTCCTTCATGGTAATACCCTCCTGAATGCAAAATGCAGAATTGTACTATATTCCATTATCTTTAGCATTTATCCTTTAAGAATATCAGATTATACCCCCCAGTGGATTAAAATTACAGAATTTCTGAGTTTGACAGAAAAGTCATTTAGGACTTAATCTTTCTCATTTTGTTTTTGATTATGGAATGAAACAGTTCCAACCACTATAGTTATGATGCATTTTTTAAAGAAACATTTTGGCTGTGTGTGTGTGTGCATGTTTAGATATTCTCTTCTAAAGAAATTGCATTCTATTTCATGCTTAATCTGAATTGCTATAGTTGGAATAGTCACTGTGTGACTATCTTCATGATGCTTTCTAAACTCAGTGTGGTTTTAAGACAAAAAATGTTGAAATCATAACTTCAAAATGTACTTGAAGTCATTTCATTTTGTTAGGGTGTGATTTCTAAAAATTGAGTTGTGAGAACTCTGAATACTTTTGATGTTACAATTAGTTACCAGATTATGTTTAGTCAACAATGGTCATAAATATCCAAGCATGGGGCTACTCCATTCTGATTTGCACAATTTTAATTTAAAAAGTTGTAGAAATACAGACAATATGAGATGACTTGAGAAAAAGCAACCCCTGAGGGAAAAGTGCTTTTGGAACATAGTTCTGAAAGGAAATTAGAGAAAGAAGTCCTTAGAGAAATGAATATACTGAAGGCAGATTGCCAGAGTGAATTATTTCCTAGAATGTAAGTTATATTTGAGTATTATAAAAAAAATTAAGGTTGATATCTAAAAATCCTGGCAATTATAACTATCTGGTGATTATTTGAAAATTATGTATTACCTATGTATGACTGAAACATGAATTTTGTTTTCTTGTTCTAAAACAGTAGTGAGTCATTTCTATGATCTTAGCAGATGGATCATCAAAAGCAGACAAATTAAGGAGTGAAAAGAGCCCATAAAGCCTTATTATAGAGATGACATAGATGTGTACTTGTTTTTCAATGTAATTTGCTTCCTTTCTAATCCTATGTGCTTTATTTTATGCATTTAAAAAATATTGTTCTGTGAAGGGGTCCATAGGCATAACCAGATATTTAAAGGGATTCATTATATGACATATTAAGAATTCCTAGACTAAAACTTGAATTTCCTCCTTGTTGATCAGATTATAGGAAAGCATGCTTTGCCTCTGTTCCTGACATGAAAGTTATTAGAAAAACAAGAATCTTCTGGTGCTTAACAGAGCTGACCAGGAAAAAGGAAAAGTGACTGCTTTTCCCTATTCTTCCATGTATTGCTTGAGAGAGGGAAAATACCTCAGAGACCTATATTTTACTTTTTGTGGATATCTTTGGCTTGAGTGAGGAAAAATTTCCTGAAACCAGACAAAACTAACCTGAATAGCTTTGCAGATCCCAGGCAAAGAGGAACTGCTTTTGGTCAAAGAATGTAATACTATTTAAAGTCTGACTAAAGAATAGTTTAAATAGAGCAGCAAGGCACGTAAGTGGCCCTACCCAGCAGATAATATCTGGTGTATGTTAAATATACCCTCAGTAGATCAAGAAAATATAGGTATCTCTTCTTATATGTCATCTTGTCAGATTTATTTAAGTTTGTGCCCACTCTTTTACATGGTGGTAATTGACTCAGGTTTTTGGATTGTTATAGTATGATTATTTTAGTTTTATAATGTGTAACTACTTTGTGATTAATAATTAGTTGTGTGATTTTGGCTGATTTGTTCAAATGGAAAGCATATTGTTTTTGGGAGTAGGGTTAGGAGCTAGATTTATAAGCTATTCAGACCATGATTATTTCAAGGACCTAGGAAGTGAGTCGTAGTAGAAACACTATTTGGAAAAATGTTTCAATGGATTCATGTGGGTATAGATTATGATGAGGAAGATAATTCAGAGAGAGACAAAAGGAAAGAGTTTGGGGCGAGGTATTCATAGGACTTGGTGATTTTGAAGAGTTATATTTATATCTTTCCATATATCTTTATATATCTATAATGTTATTTATTGATATTAATACATAAACATTTATATGCAGATAGATAGCTAGATAGATAAATAGATAGAAGAGAGTAACAGATATATCTATCTCCATATTTCTATGTCTCTATGAAGATATAACTTAACACTATCTGGACTGTGGTAAAAGTGAGTAGGACAGGAGCAATATATAGGTTTTCCATAGTATTCCACTGTCATATTCCTTAATTGTTAGACTTTTATTCTGGCTAGAAGATTGATTGCATGGGATTATTTTGACTCAAATCTGACCCTCATTCCACAGAAGAGATACCATGAAGTTTCACAGAGCATAGAAAAACAAAAAGCCACATAGCTGCATCATCATGGATGTACTATCATGTACAGCACAGAGGTATTGGAGTCACAAGATGATTATTTCTGGACTTTGAACTCAAAACTTCATCAGAATGAGCTCTATGATATTAACCTTTCCCCTTGCCAAATGGAGACTGGAGGCAATGATTCTTCATTGCTTTCTCTTTTTACATTTCTTCTCTCTTTAGAGATGACAAGAACTCTTTTTTGTTCAACAGGGTTTGATTGTGGGACACCTGTTCTTAATTCTTTAAAATCTGTCTAATTTTATAAATTATTTTTGTCTCTTTAGTATGCAAAATATGATAAAATTGTTAAGCATTCCTAAATGTTTAACATTCCTAAAGAGGATCATTTCTCAGATATTGCTCAGAGATTATTGGTAAATATTTTAAAAGGGATCTCTGATCTCTGAATGGGAGCTCAGAGAATTGAGAATCATTGATTCATTCACTAGCTTCACAAAGTAAGGAGAATATCTTAACTAGAGTTTCCTTAGGAAACTGAGTCAGAAACAATGACTGTGACAAGATAACTGGCTAGAATGACATTGAGGTGAGTATCTGCCTCTACATCCCCTTAATCCTAGTTTTAAGGAAACACATCATTCCAAATCTTATATATATATATAT
>JAJPUD010022967.1:0-16907 GCA_023553655.1 Myrmecobius fasciatus | reverse complement strand
CTCTCTCTCTCTCTCTCTCTCTCTCTCTCTCTCTCTCTCTCTCTCTCCCTCTCTCTCTCTGTCTCTTTCTATTTATTCTTTTGATGTATTTTTTGTATCTGGATATCTCCTGGAATTATTAATTTCCATTTCTCAAATTCTAATTTTCCATTTGGCCAATTTTGCTTTTTAAGGAGTTTCTTTTCTTTTTTTCTTTAATGAAGTTTTGAGTCCCCACTTTTTAAAATTTTAGCAAGCTATTAATTATTTTTTCATAATTTTCTTTCATCACTCTCATTTTTCCTATTTTTTTCATTTCTAACTTTTATTAACTTTAAAAAAAATATTTTTCTTTGAGGCCTTGGTTATAGTTGAGTTCTCATTATAGTCATCTTCTGAATTTGTGTCATCTTCCTTGACATCATAGTGGTTTTTAGTAGTCAGGTTCTTTTCTTGTTTGCTCATTTTCACAACTTGTTTCTTGACTTTGAACTTTAGGTTAAAGTTGGACTCTGCTCACCAGAGGATGGTGAGTCACTATTTTCAAGGATTTTTCTGCTACTGTTTTCAGAGCTAGGTCTAGGAACCCGCAAATTTTTCATGCTTCCAAGGTAGTGTGATCTGAGGAAAGGTGTGATCACTTCTCTCTTTGCCTATGTTCTGGTCATTACCTAAGAAGGGTCTTTGCTTCTCTTGGCATGGATATCATGACCAGTTTCTCTTTTCCTCTGTCATTACAAATTCTAGGGCCTATGAAACTATGGCCAGAGACCCTGCTTTCTTGTTATAGATAACAAGCCCTTTTTTGACCATGAAATGCAACCCAGAATTATATAGAGATAGTCAGCACCAGTTGTAGCCAGTACCAGGAATGGGTCTTTTGCAATCTCTTTTTGACCAATTTTTTAACCCTTCTAACTGTCTCTGGACTGAGATGTTCTGAAGTTGTTGTTGCTGGTACTGGCTACAACTGGTGCTGACTAGTGTGTGTGCATTCTTCACAGGCCTCCACTGTGTTGTCACAGATCTCTACTATGGATCTCTTAAGTTATTTTAGGCTGGAAAAATGTCTCATGCTGACCTTTTGTTGGATCTGCTCTCCAAAATTTTATTTGAGGTGTTATTTTAAAGTTTTTTGGAAGGGAATATTAATAGAGTTCAGCTGAGTTGTTGTTTCTGATCTGCTGTCTTCTTTCTAATTTATGATTTCTCAAAATATAATAACCAAACCTTTTTGGGTCAGTTTTCAGAGAATCCAATCACGCTTAAATTATATCTGAGTGACCTAGTCTCCAGGTCAGTTGTTTTTGTTTTGTTTCTTGCTTTCTCTTAATGTCATTCAATTCTATTTGGTCCATTTTAATGTTCAGAAGTTTGTTTGAATAAGATTTTGCTCTAAACTCTTTATTCCCCTTTCAAATATTTCTTTTAAAATTATTGTTTAATTGATATTTATTTTTAAAAACATTTATTTAATTTCTAAAATTTATTTTTTAAATTCTCTATTTATTCTGGGAAATCTTGTAGTCCCTCTCCCCAAACTATTCTTTTCTTTTAGGTTGTTCTTATAATTGCTATGGATTTTCTTTTGACTTTCCCTCATGGATATCTCTTAACCTATATGATCCTTCAGGGCAGACATCTTTATGATGCCTTCAACATTACTTAATAATTGGAAATTTTGTTCCAAATTTTACCTCTTCCCACCCTCATGCATGATGTGGTTCTAAATGTTCTTGGGCTCTTCCCACTGACATCTATCTCCCCTGATGTCTCTATTTCAAGAGTGTTAGCAGACATCAGTATCTAGAGCATTATGGGCTCCCAGACTATTTTGAGTGTCTCTGATTAGGGTGCTACTGTTGGTTTTTGACCCACTTGGGTATTCTTATTCAATTCACTTTTGTGGTCTTCCTGCCCCTATCCACCCACCCTCATATGTTTCTCATCCCCAAGGGTGTTGTCAGGTAGAGAACTGTCTGTTCTCTTGAGCACCTGCTGGCTTCTTGGGTGGGATCTCTCTTCCAGCACTTACTGATTCTAACTGTCATTTTGGGCTACCCTGGGCTAAGTCAAAGAGTGTATTGATCTTTCTCTAGATATTCCTAAAAAACTATTTATTCTGGTAATTTTTAGGTCATGCTTAGAGTAAATGTGGAAGAACTGGGCCCTTTTGTGGCCTGTCATGCCTCTGCCTTAACCAGAAGTTTTCTTTTCCCTGATCACTCATTTTTTTTTTCTTTTTATGCTACAGGTCATGGACAATTCATGAATATGCTGCAGTCTATTTACTCCATTAATACTCTCTTCATCCTATTCAAATTTAGACCCAACACAGTGTCCTTGTACTTTGTCAATTCAAGATTTATGGACAGATGAGTGAAATTTGTAGGCTGTCAATCTAATCATACCTCATGATTTAGACAATAAGCCTTATTTACATACTTCTTTTTTTCTCCTATGCATTCTTAAGCCAAACTTGAAACTTTTTCAGGAAGCTTTGCAATATTTTTAAGCAATGGTGACAAAAAAGAGGACTATGACAAAGAGCCATTAGTTGCCAAAAGTATGTCCAGGACAAAATTATGGTGATAAGCTGAGAAAGTGGTGACTATAGAGTTTTGTGTGAGTTGTTTTGGGGCAACAATTGTGTCCTGGCAACCTTCAGGGAACATAGAAAGCAAGCATAGAACAATGGTCATGGAAAACTGAGGAGAATCACAGAAACATTTCCTGCAAAGGAAGAAATATGGTCTCCTCAATGTTCTGCAAATTCACAGAGTCTTGTTGAGCACAAGATTTATGTGGCTCTTTTTATAAGGAATGTTTCTTCTTTCAAAGATCATCAAATGAGCTTCCTCCATGGCAATGACAAATACCGTTAATGTACACACGCTTCTCTGGCTTATACCTCACAATATGAACTGGTTACCCAACAGAAATATGTTTGTTGGTAACTATTCCAAGTAATCTTTGACGTTAACAAATTATTGTAGGGGACAGCTAGGTGAGTAAATGATTAGAATATTAGTTATGAAGTCAGGAGTACTTGAGCTCAAATCTGACATCAGACACTCAATAGCAATGTGATTCTGGGCAAGTCAGAAAACCTTAATTGCCTCAAAAAAGATTAGTAAAAGGCATTAAAAATCCATTTTATTTTTTTTTGAAAAGCCCTTCAAGGATACATTTAACATTAACATTTAGTCTATTGAATTATTGTTTTTTTTCAAATGACAAGTACAGTGGTATATTGTATTCTCCCTATTTTTAAGTTAATTGTATGATTAAAAAATAGGATCTGCTGTAGAATCTTATTTGTAAAAGCTTGCCTGTTCCCTTTTTGTAATTTTATTACATCCTAAATAACTGTCCAAGTAATGCTCATAAAGTATATAGGTCATATTGTATAGAGAAAAAAAGTAGTCATATAATAAGTAGTTCATGATGTTCTCTTGAATGCTTTTTTTCCATATTAATGCTCATATCATTAAAAAAGTCATCTTTTTTTAAAAATACAATAGATTACGTGTGTGACTATGTGTGTGTGTGTATAATGTTACTTGGTGTTCAACACATTTATCTCCTCCCAATTCTCTTCTCAAAGAGAATATCCTTGATATATATGTATAAGGATTCTGTGGAATCCATATGCTTTGAATATACATATAGAGAATATTTTTTCTCATTTTCCACCATCCTCCCATAGCCCATTCTTGATACAATTAGAAGGATCTTATTGAGTTCTTTGAAGAATTTTTTCTATATTCTTATTCTTTATAATAGATCAGCACACTGATTACAATTATCTTCATAGTAATCTGAGGGAAAAGGTTGTTTTGTCTTGTTTTTGCTTGGTTTTGATTTTACATGGAATAATAGTGAGGAAAGCAATATGAGACAATCATAATGTTATGAAATTATATTTCTTTTTGCCTTTAGACATGCAATAAAACTAATACCACTATATTCTTTATTTGTCTCTCTAAGGAGAACCTGCGAGTCATTCCTTTCATCTAGCAAGTTTGATTGAAAAGGTAAGTACAAAAATTATTTGCTTTCTTCAGGTGTATAATTTATATATATATATATATATAATATATGAAGTTTTATATATATATGATATGATATATATGACATAACACATATCATATATATGTGTGTATGTATATATATATATATATATCACCCTTATTGACCAATTATCAGTCATTTCACAATTAGATTTTTAGCCATTAGGTAAAAGATCAAGAATTTGTAGACTAAAGACTAATCTACAAGTGATGAACATATTATATGTAATTATATTGCTCTTCTGACAAAAGAAACAAGTGTGAACAGGATCAAACTCAAAGCTTCTCCAGAATGATAGGAATCTGTAGGATTTGTGATCTTTTAGACCAAAATTTAAATCTAAAATTTAGAGCACCTTTGAGAAGCCAGAGTAAACCTCATGCTATGATTAAACATTGGCACAGGGCTTTGGAACACACATACATACACACACACACACACACACATGCACATACACATGCACACGCACACACTCACACACCATATGTAAAGCCCTGAGTTGTTGCATTACTAAAGAAATATCAATTAAACAATTAAGAATTTATTAAGCATCTATTATATGTCAGACACTGTATTAAGTCTTGAGATGCAAAAACAAAAACAGAAGAGTCTCAACCCTTAAGGGACTTACTTTCTATTGAAGGGACATACTGAAAGATTTAAGCTCACTTGATCCCAGGGAGTGTTAGTGTTAGCTGGGAAGACAATTAAAATAAGCTAAAGAAACACAGAAAAAATTATTTGGAGGAAATTCAGATCCTTCCTGTAGTCAAAGGCAAGAAACGTTATTTTTGACTGGAGATTTCTGAAAGACTTCATGGAGGAGATGGCATTTGATCTGGGTTTTGAAGGATAAGGAAGATTTTAATAAACTTGAAAGATTAGAAGCAAGGGCTTTACCATCAATCAGCACAAGCATAGGTACAATGTTAATAGTATTCAGGTCATGTTAAGAAAATCTACAATTGTTAAATTTGACTGGAATTTAGAGTATATGAAATAAGCTTAAAAAACTATGGTTTTTGAATATTATAGCTGCCCATCCCTGGACCTTCTTCTGCTCCATTATTCATATGAATGGTATATATCCACCTGAATATTTTAAAAATGTTCTTATCATGACATGACATATGGCAGGTTTCATAGGTATGATCATATCTAATATATAAACGAACAAACTGATGTTTAAAGAAATAATCATTCTAATTATTCATATTAGTTTCCATGTAACTTGAACTCCTATGTCTAGTTCTCCAAGAAGTTCAATTTCATTCAAAATGAAATAATTGATTCCTAGAATATAATTCATTTCAGTATACTATGACAATTCAGGAAAAATGAAGTATTGCTTAAGGAAGATATTCAAAGCATATTAAAGCTATAGGGAACCAAAACTATAAGAAACCATCTAGCCTAGCTCCATTATGTTACAGATGAGAAAACTGAGATGTGATGAGAAGACATCACTTGGGCAGCTAGGTGGTTCAGTGGATAGAGCACCAGCCCTGAAGTCAGGAGGACCTGAGTTCAAATCTGGTCTCAGACACTTAACATTCCTTAGCTGTGTGACTCTGGGCAAGTCACTTAACCTCAATTGCCTCAGCAAAAAGAAAAAAAAAAGAGAAGACATCACTTACCCAAGGTCACATAGCTAAGTAAATAATAACCAAAATAGAATATAATTCAGGTCTCCTGATTCCAAACTAATATCATTTCCATTACACCATGAAACATGATATTATTATCTTGATATACATTGGTCTATTGATTTTATTTCATCACTTGTATATGCATTAATTATTGGTTCATATCAGTCCTGTAAGTATTCAATAATAACTCTTTGAACAAGGATTCCCACCATGGGTCTTATCAGTTTAACTTGACTGGTTACAGACTCTTCATACCTTTGGTCACATTTTACAATCCATTGTCCAAAGAAATAAACAATGAGATCAATAAAATATTCAACTATAGAAATCTAGGATTATAAATTTAGAAGTAGAATGTAGCATAGAGGCCATCTAGTCCAAACCTATTTGACAGGTTGAGTAAACTGAGACCAAGAAAGGTAAAGTAATTTGCCTAAAGAAACACATATGGACTGTCAGAGATGAAATTGGAAACCAAAACCCCAGAAACCCCAGGTCCATTCTACAAGAGAAACAAAAGTAATGGTTCAAATAGAAAAATTCTACAAACTTTAAATAAATATTAAATTTGAATTTGAGGCTACAGAACTTCAGTGTGGTGAAGGGATTATATTTATAGATTTTACTTTCTATGATATTATGAACATTACCATCTCTATTGGTGTAAAAATATTGTTATTAGATAGATATTGCATGCAGAAGGATTGTCAATTACCAAAAATATTAATAAAAGTCTTCAGGAAACTTTGAATCAATTTGGAAAGATGAGATAACAGAAGCATATTTCCAAAGAATTTTATCCACAGGTTTAAGTCCAGATATAGGGCAGATATAAAACCATCTTTGACTTATATAAATCCTCAGGTAACTCAAGTAGACAGAAATGGACATTTGCCCAAGATCAAACAGATAATTGTCAAGGAAAATATTTGTACTATCATCTTCTTGACTCAAAGGCTAACACTAAAACCATTGTATAATATTATTTCTGTTATGAGTTTTTTTTCTTTTTTTAAACTGCACCACTGATCTCATAGTATAAATGACTCCAAGTAAGAAAATTCTTTCTATCAAAGCAATTCTGCAGTTTTTGTCCATTTTTTTTGGACTAAGAGATATTGACAAATTAGGCAATTTCTGCAGTCACATGACCAATGTGTGTAATCTCTATATCCATTCTCTCATTCCTCTTTTCCTATCTCTGTCTCTCTTCTGTCTCTCTCTCCCCCTCTCTCTGTCTCTATCTTTCTGTCTGTCTCTGTGTCTCTGTGTGTGTATGTGTCTCCTCATTTATTCTTACTTATCTATAACAAATAAAAGCAAAAATTGGAGGCTATGAGACTTAATGGAAAATGCATTGGACTTTGAGTCAACAAACCTAAGATTAAATCCCAATTCTATTATTTTGCTACTTATTATCTATGACTCTGATTTAGTCATTTCATTTCTTGGTTTCTTAGTTTAGCTTTCTCAATGGTTAAGAAGTCAAGTCAACTAGTATTTGTTAAGCATTTAACTACTATTTAAGTTAAATCACTTAACTGTATGTTAGATTCTGTGCCAGTCATTGGGGATACACAGAAAGGCAACCTTCCCCAAACAAACAAAAACCCACTTCTTGCTCTCAAAAAGTTCATAGTCTAATGGTGAAGTCAATAAATTTAAGGCAGTCTTAGAGGGAAGACACTAAGTAAAAGTTAAGGAAGATAATACCTAAGTTTATGAATGAAATGCTTTGAGTTACTGCCTTTTTTTGGTTCCCTTCTCCATAAATTGAGGTTAGACTAGATAATCTCTAAGACCCATTTTAGTTCTGGTAGTCTGTGAAGGTAAGGAATTAAGGCATCTGACCACTTGCCAGGTATATATTAAGAAGGGACCTCTTGTCATATCCAACTTAGAAAAGATGGTTTCTGAAGGCCTCTTCAAGCTCAAGATTCTATGATTTGGTAAAATTATAAGGGCACATATGATAAACACCAAAAGTGTGTTCTCACAACACAGAAAGACAACAGGGAGAAAGAATAAGAAAGTCAATTCTACTTAAATGGAAAAAAGGAAAGAGAAATCCTTTCTGATATTTGAAGATAGAATGTTCTTGCTCTCCAACAGAGACTGAGAATGATGTTTATGCGCCAATGCCGTCTGCCTGCTCTGAGGCTTGCTGAGAGAACACTCAGGAGGCAGCTTTAAAATGAAGACACAGTTGTTAGAGGGGAGAAGGAAGACTGGGAGAATGAGTTTATGGAGTTAGAAGAGTGGGAGGAGGGAACTTCTCTGTCCTGAAGGTCATGGCTCCTGGGGTGAAGGAGACATGTTTGTGAACATGAAGGCTTGTTCCCACTGAGCAGGGTAGAGAGTATTAAACTCTTTTTTGTACCATTATTTTTATAACAACATTAACAATAATAGAAATAATGATGAGCAACTGACATTTCAACTGTGCTATAGACTGTGTAAAGTGCTTGCCTTAAAACCCCTCCGTGACCTATGATTCTCTAACAATTCAAGGCAGGATAGGACAAAGAAGTAAGGGGGTGCAAGCATTTTAGTTTCCATTTGTACAGAGGAAAATACTGATGAACCCAGAAGTTAAGCATCTTGCTTATGTTTATCTACTGATCTACAGATCTACTGATTCCAAGGCTAATACTCCTTGCTACCATCCCCGACTTGCAGAATTGGGGGAAATGGGAGGGAGAGGCAGAGCAGTGAAACATTCTTTTCAGGAACAGTGATGAGCTGTTCCCAGTCTATTTTTCCCTGACTGAGGCATGGATGCATTTCACAGGCTGGTCACTGACTCCCTTTCCATAGATATCCACAGGGGACACAGAGCCACCCCCACTCATTGATCAAATATGAAACAAAGCAAGAGAATGAACAACGAATTCTCAGGATCAGGGATTTAAAATGCTCAGGGGTGGCACTCTTACTTACCTTCTGTCCTTCTAGGATGCAACCTTTGACTTCTGTGAATGTCTGTCTGCATCTTACAGCAGAGTCTGATTCTTCCTCTGCCCTTCCTTTTGCTGAAAACCAAGAACTGCTGTGACCATAGTAGAATGAAATAGACATGTTATCTCATTTTCCCTACCAACAACCAACCTATATTTCCTTCCTAACTAAGGAGCATAGTAATTAAAATCCTCTGAAAACGATTGTTGGGGGGTCTGGACATGTGATTTCATTGATATAATCAATTGTCTTCCCCAATCCATTTTCAAAATTAATCTGCAATTTGTAGTCCTAAAGTAGAGTTGTCCCTGGTCTATCAAAAGTAATGAATCATCCAAGGTCACATGGTAGATGTCAGGGTAGAACTTGAGCCCAGATCTTCCTGATTCTGAGATTGACTCTATTTACTGAAATAAAGTGTCTCTGAAAATAAATATACTTATTTTAATAATACATCAAAGATTTGCTTAAGATGGAGTCTCCTTCCATCAGTGAAGATATCAAACAAATTACCTGTTGCCTTACAAGGAGATCTTGGTATGTACTATGACTAAAAATGAATCACTGTAGCAATCTGCTAATGAGAATTTCTGTACCAGGGTAGGCTGATCAATCAATGAATGAATGAACATAAATAAATAAAGCACTCTATATCTATTCACATGTAGGAATCTCTATATAAAGGGGTATGCATTATTATCATATGCATATATCTATCTATAATTAAATATAAGATATATAATAGATGTTATAAATCTACCTAGATATAGTTAAAAATTTAAATAATGAATAATATAAAAATTTAGTAGCTAATAAAGCATTTACTTTGGGCAAGATACCATGTAAAGAGAAAGACTAAAAAATAGAAAAATGAGACAGTTTTCAATAATTGCACATTTTAATGGGGGAGATAATTTGTATGAAAATGTTTTAGGTACAAGTCAAATGGAAAGTTTCTATTGTCCTTTCAGTTCATCAGCAAAACAGATAGTAATGCTTTTTCTTTAATGTCATTTTTATGAATGAATCATACCATTTTTGATATTGAAGCATTTCATAGTGACAAGGAATTTGGTGACAAGAACTTTCTTTTGTAGGTCTTTTTCATATGTGGCTGTAGAACCAATGATAGATGCCTAGTCTATTATTCAATTAACCAATCAAATAATTCTTCCAGAATTCACTAGCACCTATTATTCTCTATGCAAGGTCTTATCTTGTGATGGAGATATAAAAAATGAGTTCTTTTCTAGTTAGTACTGGAAGAAACTTCAGGAGCAGCTAGGTGGCACAATGGATAGAACACCAACCCTGAAGTCAGGAGGACCTGAATTCAAATCTGGTCTCAGACACTTAACATTCCCTAGATGTGTAACCCTGGGCAAGTCACTTAACCTTAATTACCTCAGCAAAAAAGCAAAAAACCAAAAATAAACGAATAACAACAACAACAACAAAAAACAAACTTCAGATTCATGGGACACAAAATGCCTCAGCCAGAAAGGATTGTAAAGATCATATGGTAAAATTACAAAATTTCACTAGAAAAGTAGTTGGAGCACAGGAAAAAATAATGATTTGACCAAGACAACACTTAATTATTGGCAAAACCAGGATTTGCCAATAGGTCTCTGGATGCCTACATTTTATTTTTTAAACTGTACTACAAGTAATGTGTTAATGAGAAGTAAAGGCTATTGGTATTCTGAGGAAGAGACTTATGAAGAGGCATAGAACAGCTAGGGAAGGTTTCCCAGAAAAAATTAGAGGTGGATCTGCAAAAAAAGTAAAAATTTAAATAGGTAGAGGAGAAAGAAAAGGGAGATTTGTAATCCTGTGGCCCCTTTTATTTTTTTTTAATATTTCAATTTAGTGTACCAATTATTTTACCTACTGAGTAAGTCTTTTTCATATAAATATTCATTTTTTTCTTCTGCCAAAACTAGGTAAAATGATATTTCAGAAGAGAATATTAATAGAGAAACTTTTATTTTTTTCACAACAGCTCACTCAATAGTCACATTCCAAGGATAAATAGCAAAATCTTGATTTTTTTTAACTTTCTTTCACTCTGGTGTTAATTCATGAAACTTATCCACATTTCCATAGATTATCTCAGACTTTTTATTGTGGACTCACGAATTATAGACCAACTTATTATTACCTTTGGAAATATGTTTCATATATTTTTCTGGATTATTATAATAAACTATTAGCTGGTCTCCTTACTTTTAGTTTCCAATCTTCATTATTCTATATGGGTTCCATACAAATGAACCTAAAACATGTAGAATAACAGAATATCAGGTCTTAGGGGATCCCAAATTTATTTTTTTGGAATAATTGCCTCTTTTATAGTATCTCCAACAAATGTTCATCCATAAAGACCTACCTGAATGGAACAGTAACTTCTCTTTCATTGTCACTTCTTGAAACTGTTCAACTTTTGGATCCATGCCCATTCCTAAGAAATTATTCTATATACTTATCTAGATTTGTTTCAATAAATATTCTATATCCACATCTATATCTATCCATATATAGCAATCTATATAAAGAAAAATATACATCATTATCATATACATATATCTACAAGATATATGACATATAATAGAAGATATGAATCTATCTATATATAATTAGATAATTAAATGTATATATTTCCTTAAGCATTTATATGTATATATAAATATATATTATATACATATAGGCTTGTGTATAAATATACATATGCATAGATATACTGATGTATATATCTTAATTACCTAAGTACTTGCTATTTTCCTTCAATAGAATACCAGACCTTTTGGGGCAGAAAAAAGTCTTATTTTTATCTTTGGATCTTTTTCTATTACTTGATCCAATGCCTGTAACCTAGCAAGTGCTTAAATGATTCTTTTTAATTGAACAGAATTGAATTGTGAAATAGCCAATTCTTTTTATGGATAGCTCTGGCTATTAAGAAATGTTTTATTATGTTGAACCAAAATCTGACTGTCTGTATTGTCTACCTGTTGCTTCTCATTTTTTCTTATGGGGTTAAGCAGACTAATTCTAATATATCTTCTCCAAGTCCTTCAAATATGTAAAGATGATTATATTGACCTGCACTCTGTTTTGTTTTGTTTCATTTTTCCTCCCAAATTCTTAAGTTAATCTCTGTATGGTATAGTCTCCAGTATTTTTGTAATTTTGAGTGATATCTTCTGGACAAACTCTTGGCAGAAAAAGGGAAATGCCAGAGGGGAATTAAAATTAAGTTGATTGTTTATAAGCTATCTTGAATCTTTTATGCTATTTTTCTTTACTGTATTTGCTTTTAGACCCTTTGAGTCCTTTATATTATGTGTGTGTGTATATTTGCATTAAATCAAGGCTGTCTTGGACCCAATATATATGTATTTTCACCTCAAGTGCTTATACAAGATATAGAGGACATTTTCCCTTGACAACTTTGGAACTTGAGATACAATCTACATTTGGATCTTGGAGCTCTTTTCTAGAGGATGTTGTAGTTGGGAGGATAATGAAGTAAAAGAAGAGTGATTTTGAGGTCATTCTCCAAGATTGAATTGATCCATATAAAGTTAAAGTGTGAAGTTTCTGGGCTATGGGTTAATTGTATGTAGCATTTAGGGTTGTGTAATACTTTTCTTTACTACTGGTAACTAAGGCAAATATTAAGCCCATTGATGATTAGAAAACTGAGGCATGGAAAAAAAGTTATTTATGTGTCCATTGTCATGTAGCTGCTATTAGAGTTTTTTTTTTTTATTTTAAGCCTGATTATCCAATGTTAATTTCATTGCCCTTGTCACTAAAGAGAATTATCATGATCCATTTAACTAATTCCTGATATCTCACCATGTAGGAATAGCATTTGAATTTTCCTGACCATTGGCAAAAGGGATTTCTGAGGTTAGAATAAGCACTGAATTAGACTCCCAGAGAGCAGGCAATTAGGTAGACTCTTCCTCACATCTGGCCTTATAGTCTTTGGCTACATTCTGGGAATGTGATCTCCATTTCTTCAAGGTACATTAACTTTCAATGCTTAAGATCTGAACCTCCTAAGGGTGTGCTTGTTATGAGAGACAAGGGGGAAAAGAGGAACCCAACAAAAAAATTGGCAGGTGAGGGTGGTACTTCCTTTTGTTTGGGACCAAGAAAGGGCCAGACCACCTGGGAGGGGGTTGATAGGGTCCCTCGTATGAGTCAATTGGTCAATGGCCAGGATGATGGGGTTGAATTGCTTTTTTTCTTCCTTTGTAGTGTAGCAGGGGAGGTTAGCAGCTGTTGGGAAGATCATCCCAGAGAAAAGTAGACAGGATTAATCACAGGTAAATAGAGTAGAGTACAAACTGTCACTAGGAAGAACAGGAAAAAAAACCCAACAAAACATGAAGAGGATGCTTTCATTGCAATATTTCTCTGAAGTATAATAAAAATATTTATTCAGATCAGGGAATCTCAGAGATGGGAAATGTATTAAAACCTAAGAATAGACCTACTTTGTAATTTACATATGCCTTTTCAATGATCTTTAGAAAATCTTCATTGCATCTTCTTTGACAAGTATAACATCCCCTTTCACTCCTCACTCATCCTTTTATTTTTGTACTTTTCTAATGCAAAATTACTAGATAGGGTGTGAGACTTATAGTAGGAAAGAGCTGAGTTGGAATCCTGCCTTAGACTAGTTGTGTGGCCCTCAGTTAGCTCTTTAAACGCTCCTTATCCTTAGTTTCTTCATTTGTAAAATGGAGAAAATAATAACATAGCTATTAAAAAGATAAAATTAGATAACATCTATAAAACAGTTTACAGTAAAGCAGTATATACTTAGAACAGTGTATGTGAACTATTATTACTTGATAATAGTATATAAATTTGTATTTGTCACCCAATGAAAATATAAATCCCATGAAGACAGAAACCATATATAATGCAATCTTTCTTTCTGAGAGATTACAAGAATCAGTATAATCTGAAAAATGCTTATTTCATTTATCTGTGAATGACTAAAATAAATATATTTATGTCATACCTTGAGATTCACAAAGTACTTTTTTCATCAAAAAAGTTGTGAAGTAGATACGATAAGTATCCCTATTTTGCACATCAGAAAACTAAGGCTTAGAAATGTAAAGTCATTTGTTTAAGGTCATATAACTAATGTCAGGATGTGGTTTTGAATAGGTCTATTTTAACTTTTAAGTCCAGAGCTCTATGTGTCATATCTTAAGTGATCATTCAGGATAAGGAAGAAGACAAGAAGGGAAAAAGGGATGAATTAAAGGAGGGAGAAAGAAAGGAAAGAAAAAAGGGAAAAAAGGAAGAAAGGAGACAAAAACGTTATTTTGGTAGAAATGACAAATTATCAAAATCTCAGAATGCTTAGCAATTACTATTGACAACATTCTCAGATGATAGTAACATATTTAAATGTCCAGAATATGTGTTCTTTCAGTGTAGACTACTGCTGTAAAATGGAATCTTTTCAAAAGGAAGATTATCTATCTATCTATCTATCATCTATCATCTATCTATTTATCTATCTACCTATTTAAATCTATATGCACTATAATATGAAATGACTTTGTCTTTCCCTTCCTTTTGTGTTTGAGTATATAACACTTACCAACTAATGGAGAGATTGCCATAAAGTCAAAAACATCCATGACTGATTGCTTATTTACTCTTTTATCACTAAGAGGGATATGATGCTAGTACTACTTATGTGAGTAGACATATAGAGAACAAGTATTTTCTAAGCACACATTGTGTGCTAAAAGCTCAGAAAATATATGCAACTTATTTTTATTAGGTAATCCAAATACTGTTTTCGTAAGTAAATGCCCCCTCAGTTAATATATAAACTCTTAGTTAAACAAACAAAAAAACTACTAAATTGATTTGTTTCAACACAAGCAAATATTCTTTCCTACTCATTGAAGGATCTTAGCCAGACAATATCCTTGTATGTGTATGTAGATATTAAAAAGAGAACTTTCAAGTTATTACATTAGAAAATATCATGATTTAGAAGTCAATAATCTTGAACTTAATTTCTGATTTTAATCATCCTTATTTTATTGGGCAGATCCCTTTCCTTTTTTTGATTATAATTTCTTCATTTGAAAAACAAGGAATTTAGACTAGATCTTAAACTGTTTGTTAAACTTTCTTAAACTTTCTTGATTGTGATCCCATAAGGAGTCATGCAACTTGATGCCCCCATCACAAAATTAAGATTTATTATTAATAAATGTTTGATTCGTATACCTATTTTATAAATCCATATAAGCAGGGTCATGCAAAAATGTGTTTGGTGAAAAGGAGAGGTGAGAGAAAAAAGTTTAAGAAGCCCTGGATTAGGTGACGCCAAAGTTTCTGTGAAACTTTGGCATTCTATTACTCTATTTTTAATTTAATTAATTAATTAACTTATTCTTTAAATATCAAAAGTGAAAACCTTATGCTTATAGCCAAATAATATTCTATGGTAATAAGGTTCATAATAAAGCTTAAGCCTGAGATTTCAATAATGAACAGTGAATGCAAAAAAGAAACATTTTAATTATTTAATAGGGCATGAAAAAGAATTCCAAATTATTTCTACAGAAGCAATCCCAATGGGTATAATTTTGGTTCCCAAGCTTCATTTTCATTCTTTGAAGATATTGGTCTGAAGTCACAGAATCACAGGACTGAAAGAGACAACAATGGCCTCATAGTCCATCTTATACCTGAAAGAAATCTCTATTATAACATACCTGACAAGAGACCATCCAACCTCTGATTGATGATCTTCAAAGAGAGACAATAAACAAATTTTAATTTTGAGAAGCTCCAATTTTTAGAAATTTCTCTCTTATATCAAGTCTACATTTATCTTTATCACAATGATTGATTTTTTAAATATGTTAAACAGCAGACCCAATCCTTGGGTTTCCCCATTGGAAACTGACAACTATTAAACTATTGGTTTATTATTGGTATTAAACTATCAACAATTATTCTCTAAGTTTACTCATATAGCAATTTCTGAATTCACCTGATTGTATTATTGTCTAAGTCATAATTTCTTCAAAATTTCACAAGAAGAATGGGAGATCCTTAATCAAAATCTTTATTTTAAAATTTAGGTAAACTACATCCATAGTATTTGCTTCTTCTCCTAGCTTAGTAGTCCTGTTTTAAAACAGCTAGAGATAGCTAAGTGACTAGGTGGATAGAGCACTATTCCCGAAGTCAGAAAATCCTAAATTCAAATACAGCCCCAAATAATCACTGTCTGTATGACCCTTTGATTGCTTCAATTTCTCACCTGTGAAATAAGGATAATAATACTATCTACTTTTCAGGTTTTTGTGAAGATTAAATGAGATAATCAGTGTTATGCACTTAGAACAATGCCTGGCTTACAGGAAGTACTAAATAAATGCTATCTTATTATTATTAATTATTAAATATATATCAAATTGTGTCTCAAAGCTTAAGCCAGTGAAACCCAAGGACATGGAATGGCTTATGTTGCAGTAATATATTAGATAGATTTGAACTGGGATCTGGTACACTCTGTCTTTGTGAATATAGCAATTTGTCATTGTGGAAAGCAGAATACAAAAGGAATCTTGGTTTCACTGACAATAATCTATAGAGAGAAGAACAGGCAGAATCCAGGAGAGTGAGAATTAAGCTATGACTTTATTCACTCTTTTATAATCAAGGTGGTAGAGAGGAGTACTAAGCTAGAATGATATAAATATATTATACCTGAGATATTTCTAGTCTGGAAGCACTGTGCTTTCCTTAAGGGTTCAGGATAAAATTCAGCTTTGTTCATTTCCAAAATAAATATGTGTGACAGACAGGATGAGTAGAAAGCCCCTCCAGCTCTTACATTCTTTGTTCTATGATGATAACCCAAATTCCATCAACACTTGAAGGTTAGGTAAGCACTTTTTTGCTACTACGCTATAAGGTAAATAGTATAAGTATTGTTTATTTTCTATGTTTTAGAATGCAGGAAACTGAGGTTCTTAAAGGATGAGTGACTTGTCTGTGATCATAAAGCTAGTTAAGTGTCTGAAGCAGAATTCAAACCTGTATCTTGTGATTGAAACTAATAATCTGCCCATTACAGCCTGCTGTATATCTTAAGATTCCTTTCATTTCTGTTTACATATGTTGCACAATTCTAAAATCCCTGCCAAAATTAATATTGAGTCTTTCATTATGCTA
>JAJPUD010022966.1:0-20625 GCA_023553655.1 Myrmecobius fasciatus | reverse complement strand
CTAGAGACTAAACTAAAAAACTACTAGAAACAATTCACAACTTTAGCAAAGTGGCAGGATTCAAAATTAATCCACATAAATCATCAGCATTCTTATGTATTACCAACAAAGTTCAGCAGCAGGAGATACAAAAAGAAATTCCATTTCAAATAACAGATGATAGGATAAAATATTTGGGAATCTATCTGCCAAGGAACAGTCAGAAACTATACGAACTAAACTACAAAACACTTTCCACACAAATAAAATCAGACCTAATCAATTGGAAAAACATTAAGTGCTCATGGGTAGGCAGAGCAAAGATAATAAAAACGACAATACTACCCAAACTAATCTACTTATTTAGTGCCATGCCAATCAAACTCCCAAGAAATTATTTTACAGATCTAGAAAAAATAGTAGCAAAGTTCATTTGGAAGAACAAAAGGTCAAGGATCTCAAGGGGATTAATGAGAAAAAAGGCAGATGAAGGTGGCCTTGCTGTACCAGATCTAAAACTATATTATAAAGCAATGGTCATCAAAACCATTTGGTACTGGCTAAGAAATAGAGCATTCGATCAGTGGCACAGAATAGGATATCAGGACAACCTAGGCATTAACCTTAACAATCTAGTGTTCGATAAACGCAAAGAAAGACCCCAGCTTTTGGGATAAATACTATTCGGCAAAAACTGCTGGGGAAATTGGAAAGTAGTGTGGAAGAAATTAGGGCTTGACCCATACCTAACACCACATAAAAAATAAGATCTAAATGGGTTCATGATCTGGATATAAAGAGTGATTTTGTAAACAAATTAGACGAACATAATATAGTTTACTTCTCAGACCTGTGGAGAAGGAATAAATTTATGTCCAAAGAGGACCTGGAACTCCTAATTGAACACTAGATAAATAATTTTGATTATATTAAGTTAAAAAGTTTCTGTACAAATAAAACTAATGCAGACAAGATTAGGAGGGAAGCATCAAATTGGGAAATCATCTTTATATTTAATGGTTCTGATAAAGGCCTCCTTTCTAAAATATATAGAGAATTGTCTCATATATATAAGAATTCAAGCCACTCTTCAATAGATAAGTGGTCAAGGGATATGAATGGACAATTTTCAGATGATGAAATTAAAACCATCTCTAGTCATATGAAAAGTTGCTCCAAATCACTATTGATCAGAGAAATGCAAATTAAGACAACTCTGAGGTACCCCTACACACCTGTCAGATTGGCTATAATGACAGAAAAAGATAACGATGAATGTTGGAGGGGATGTGGAAAAACTGGGACACTAATTCATTGTTGGTGGAACTGTGATCGGATCCAACCAATCTGGAGAGCAATTTGGAGCTATGCTCAAAAAGTTGTCAAACGGTGCATACCCTTTGACCCAGCAGTGTTTCTACTGGGCCTATATCCCAAAGAGATCTTAGAGGAGGGAAAGGGACCCACATGTGCAAGAATGTTTGTGGCAGCCCTTTTTGTTGTGGCTAGAAACTGGAAACTGAAGGGATGCCCATCAATTGGAGAGTGGCTGAATAAATTATGGTACATGAATGTTATGGGATATTATTTTTCTGTAAGAAATGACCAGCAGGACTATTTCAGAGAGGCCTGGAGGGACTTGCATGAACTGATGCTCAGTGAAACGAGCAGAACCAGGAGATCATCACACACAGCAACAACAGTATTACATGATGACCAATTCTGATTGACATGGCTCTCTGCAACAAAGAATTGTCTCAAACCAGTTCCAATTGTTCACTGAAGAAAACCATATACACCCAGGGAGAGGGATATGAAATATGGACCACAACATAACATATTCATGATCTCTATTGATATTTGCTTGAATTGTGTTGCCTTTCTCTGATTTTCTTTTTTTTTCTTGTAGATAGGATCTTTCTTGCATAACTTGTCAAGTAATTCAACATTATTAACATGTCATGGACTTCCTGCCATTTAGGGGAGGGGAGGAGCCTGCGGTAAAATTTGTAATGGAAAGCTTTGTAAAAATCAATGCTGGGGAACTACCCATACATATGTTATACAAATAAAAAGCTTTAAGAAAAAAATAAGAAAAAAAAAAGAAAATGAAGTAATAATGATTATAAATCCATATGTGTCAAGTGGTAGAGTAACCAAATTTTTAGAGATGTTAAGCCAGTTTTAACAAGAAATAGATAGGAGAACTATGCTAGTAAAGTACCTCAACCTCCCCCTCTCAGAATTAGATAAATCTAACTGCAAAAAGACAAGACAGAAACTTGGTAGTTTAATGTAATCTTACAAACCTTAAGTTTGATACATCTTCAAATAGATACAGAAATGGATATACCTTTTTTCTCAGCAGTACTTAGCACTTAAATAAAAACTGACCATATGTTAAGGCATAAAAACCTCACAATCAGATGCAAAAATGCAGAAATAGAAAGAAGGAAGGAAGGAAGGAAGGAATGAAAGAAGGAAGGAAGGAAGGAAGGAAGGAAGGAAGGAAACATTGGAAAGGAAAAAAGAAAGAAAGGAAGGAAGGAAGGAGGAAAAAAGAGAAAGAAAATAAAAGGATCAACAGGTAATACAAACATACCTACATGTGCGTATTTATTTATATCTGTATATATATATTCAGATACACCTATAGACATAAATATATCTATATATCTGTATCTGTAGAGTTATATAATAGCTCTCTTCAAGTAGCAAGGAATTAAAAATTTAGTTTATGTTCATAAATTGGGAAATGGCTGAAAAAATTGTGGTACATGATTACAACAGAATGCTATTGGGCTGTTATAAATGATGATCAGGATACCAACCTATATCTATTAGATTGATTGTCATAAGAGAAAAGAAAAATGACAAATTCTACAGGAAATATGGGAGGAATGTTGGAATTATAAAAGATCCAACCATTCTGGGGAACAATTTTGTACCATATCCAAAAAGGTATAAGACTATTCATAAGTTTTGCCTCAGAAAATCCACTTATTATTTCTGTATATTAAAGAGATAAAAAAAAATCAACCAGGATCTATGTGTACCAAAATATTAATAACAGCTCTTTTTTTAGGAGCAAAGGGCACATTTTTATTAACTGGGAAATGAACTTTCCCAGTTCACTTGCATGAACTGATGCAAAGTGAAGTGGCCAGAACAAGGAGAACATTGTCCAGTAATGAGAAATATTTCAGTAATGATTAAATGTGAAGGACTTAGCTATTCCAAGCAAAACAATAATTGAAGCCAATTAAAAATCACCATTAAAAAACCATCCAGTTTCAGAAAAACACATAGATTGAAACCTATGTTTTCACTTTTTGATTTTTTTCTTGCTTTTCTTTTTGCAACATGGCTAATATGGAAATATGAACTTGCATAATTTCTATATATATATAATTGATATTACATTATTGTCTTCTCAATGAATGTGGGAGGTAGGCAGTGAGGAATAGAATTTGGAGTTCAAAATTTAATGAAATAAATTTGTTTTTTAAAAACAATGTATTGAAGACAATGTATTTTGCAGTCCTGTCAAACTTGTTATTTACAAAAATCATGAAATTGAATTCAAAACATATTCTCATCATTTGGCAAAATTAATCACAAGTAATTATTAATATTGAAACTTATAAAAAGGTAAGATGGAGCACAGATATATAGATATGGCATTTAATAATAACTGAGCAATCTTCCATTACATGTTTTTGTTTTATTGATATAAAATATTATGATAATCTCACTATACTTCAACCGTTTAGGAGGAATATTATCTTTCTTAAACTGGAAGTACAGTTTGAAACCTCATCTAATTTAGAAAGTCAGAAATATAAACACATGATTTTTATAGCAATATAGCAATCAATAAAACAATATGAACAAAATATAAAGGAGTAAATTAAGATTAACAATATTTAAAACAGCAATTGTGTAAAATCTTAAAAACAAAAATTACTATTAAGAGAATATTAATGTGAAAACAAAAATTCAGAATCTTCAGAAGAAGATATTTTTATATCTGTGGATTAACATTATATTAACAAAATAGAAGTAAATATGATTTAAAAACACACTAGCACATCAACAAATTAAAATTCTGTGCAAATATAATTTTGAAACATTAGTTGATATAAAACAGAAAAGACATACTATTTAATTGAAAATAGTAAGGATTATTTTTAGTAGGAATAACAAAATCAATAAATCATTCTCATTTGCTTTTAAAATAGAAAAAAATTACAAAAACAAAATATGAGAATGTTGAACTCTCAAGGAATATGAATAATTTTTTTAAATAAAAAACTACTCACCACAATTATATTCTAACAAAATACTGACACGATTATATTCTGGTAAAAAAAATCAAAACTAAACAAACTAAAACAAAAAGAAATGTAAATAAATAAATGATTAGCTATGGAAACATCAAATGCCTAATTAACAAGATAGTAAACAGGGATTAAAAGAATTCAGTCTCAGAAAAGGAAATTGATAAAAGCATTAATAATAAATTCCCAAAAAGAGAAAAGGGGGGGAGAAACCCAGAATACAAAATGCTATCAAATATTAATATAGAAATTAGTCCCAATGTTCTCAAAAATAGTGAAAATGAAAATAAAAATTTCTATTGTCTGATAAAAGTTAAAAACATATATGCATATGGTACTACCAGATATTCACTTGGGACAATAGTTGCAAATTGGAAGAAACTATTTACAAATTTATGTGGGCCATATTTATATTTCTGTCTTCAAATGAATTTAGCAATCTGTTTCAGTGTGTGTTTCCATAGGTATTTTAATCATTACTTCTTTTAGTGAGCGATTATATGTTTAAAATTTACAAGTAAATTTAATTTGTACATTTTGAATTTCCTAAGAGAAGCCTACACTTATAGTTTACTTATTGATACACTAACTGGATATTTTAATGACAGAAATACATTTTTAGTTTTAAATATGTTGCATAATTATCAGTCATCCATGAGCAGTTATTACTTGATTCCTAAGTACATGGCATTCTTCTATGCTAAACACAAAAGGCAAAATCATTGCACTTATCTTCTAGGAGCTCACATTCTAATGTGAGAATTATGGTTTAAAAATGTACACATCCAGTATACTGAATTTAATTTAGGATTTTCAGTTGGCAGTTGGGGTGGTAAAGGCTTTTTGAAGTAATATAGAATCTTAGCTGAGTCTTGAAGAAAGCAAGGGAACAGGAGTTGAGTAATGAGAGCACCCAGTCTTGAAAAAGAGGCAGTAAAAAAGCAAAGGGGGTGTAGAATTGTGTAATTTGTGCAAGGAAGGAAAAGACAAGTTTATGTGAAGAGGAACAAGAGTCTGAAGATTCTAATGGTAGAATGGGCTAAGTTGTGAGACCCAAAGAATATCAACTTAATCCAAAGAGTTCTTAGATGCTAAATATGTGTAAAGCATTATGGTAAGTTCTACAAATTTAAAGATAACACCCAAACTCACCAGTGCTCAAGGAAGTTACTCTATTTTACTCATACATTATATGCATAAATAATAACATAATTTCAGAGATAATTGAGGGAGTGAAAGAACACTAAGAACCAAGAATATTATTGAAGGGTCCCTTCAGCATTTGGCAAATGAGCCACATTCTGAATTAGCTATGGCTTCAAAAAGGCAGAAGGGTTGAGAACATGAAATCTGGACAAAAGAAATTTTTTTGCAAAATTATAGAGACAAGTGATGAATTGTCAAATTAGGTTCCTACCATAAATTTTACTGGAGACCCGAGGTCCCCTGTTTTCCTTCTGGTGGTGATGGTAGCAGCAGCAAGCAACACAAATATAGTGTTATTGTCTACTAAGATGGCTATAGATGGAATGGGGCAGGCACTGGGGTGTCTGTGATCAAGGCAAAGCAAAGCAGAGCAGCAGAGGAGGTAGAACTAGATGGATACCCTTTCAGGACAGTGAAGTTTATGAAAAGCTATTTATGTTAAGTGAGAACTATCTGTGTATAAATAAATTTGATTGCTTCTATTTAATTATTCAATGTGTGAATGGAACAATTCTTCAACAAACCCAGAAATTTAGGTTAGAACTAGGTTTTGAAGCATTTAAATGCCAATTAAGTATTTTTACTGAATCTTATATGTAATAGGGAGCAATAGAACATTCTTCTCTGGGGTTCATGGTCAACCATCAACAGGTGAGAAATATTATGACATGTTGAGTAAGGTAACCTCATAAACAAGAAGACCGGAGTTCAATTTAGTTTATGATACATCCTGGTCCTATAACACTGGGAAAGTTCTATAATTTCTCACTGGCAAGCCTCTCATCTCTCACCTGCCTGTTTATGACCACAAATTGTAAATCAATTGTATTCTAAACTGGTAAAAGGATGTTCCTTTGGGATCAATATACATAAAAAATCACAGGTCTACACCAATATCAATGATTATTTATTGAAGGCCACGTAGTAGCCAGAATAAAAATTGCTGTACATAATTAAACTAACATATTGTAGAAGGGTATATTTTGTATGTAATTTAAGTGGTTTAAGTTTTAGATTTCTATTATGATTATTTTTTTACTTAGAAATCTCACACAGGACATCATTATTGGAAGAATAAAATATATTTCCTCATGGTACTATGAGTCTATTCTCCCAGAATTGTATTTCATTAAATTTGTTTTAAAAACATATTGTTTTTTTGAAGTTTCTTCTGAACTTCTCTTTTGTATGTTAAAAATATACTGTAATGATCCTATTTTTCCTTCCATTTTGGAGGGAATCACTATTTTTAGTTTTCCCCTCTCAAACATGTTTCCCAGTTAAAACCAATATTAATAGCAAAATGGTAGCAAACAAGCATAGCATAGCAAAACAAGTAAATATTTTGGACATGTCTGAAAAAATATTATTTAATCAGAACCTTGAATCTCCCCCCTCACTTCTCTATGATGTTATATAGCATCATCATTGATCATCAATCCAAGCCTTCTAATTTGCTTCTCTTTGCAGTGTTTTTTGGTCATTTTATAAATTATTTTCCTGGTTCTGTCCACTAAAGTTCATTAGTTTATATCAGTTTCCTTAATTTTATTTGAATCTATTCCTTAATTATTTTATGCAGCAATGGAATTCCTTTGCAATTGTCATACCATAATTTGTTTAGCCAATCCCCAGTTGATGACTATTCCTTTAATGTCCAATTCTTTTTTTTTTTTTTTTTCGCTGAGGCAATTGAGGTTAAGTGACTTGACCAAGGTTACACAGCTAGGGAATGTTAAGTGTCTGAGATCAGATTTGAACTCAGGTCCTCCTGACTTCAGGGCTGGTGGTCTATCCACTGTGCCACCTAGCTACCCCTAATGTCCAATTCTTTCCAACAAAAAGTGTGCTACAGATATTTGTATGTACATATAGTTACTTACCCTAATTCTCGAATCTTTTAAAGAGTAAATGCCAAGGACTATTATTGGGAATTACAAATTATGCTTAACTAGTTTATGACATAGCTTCTTTGGGGAAGCATATTGCTGATTTTCTTGACATCATTTTCATCTTCTAACTTTTTTACCTCAGAACATTACACTCAGCCTTTTTGAATTCTGGTTTTGGTATATGAGCTTCTGACTTACTTTGCTAGATCACAGACTTCTATTATACTTACCCATAATTCCACGTGTTCCTCAGATATTATCTTTATCCTCATCCCTTTTCTAATAGTATCTTGGAGAGTAAATATGGATCCTTACATTCAAATACCTAAATTTTTTGCCTTATTTTAGCAAAGTGTATGCTTCCACAATTCTTTCTGGCTTTCTCTCAGTCATTTTGATACCTCAATCGTCTTTTATGTGTCATGCCATTTTCTTCCATTAAAAAGGAAATTCCTAAATTTATGTCCAAAGAAGATCTGGAACTCCTAATTGAACACCAGATAGATAATTTTGATTATATTAAGTTAAAAAGTTTCTGTACAAATAAAACTAATGCAGACAAGATTAGGAGGGAAGCAATAAATTGGTAAATCATATATATAAGAATTCAAGCCACTCTTCAATAGATAAGTGGTCAAGGGATATGAACGGACAATTTTCAGATGATGAAATTAAAACCATCTCTAGTCATATGAAAAGTTGCTCCAAATCACTATTGATCAGAGAAATGCAAATTAAGACAATTCTGAGGTACCACTACACAACTGTCAGATTGGCTAAAATGACAGTAAAAGATAACGATGAATGTTGGAGGGGATGTGGGAAAACTGGGACACTAATACATTGCTGGTGGAACTGTGAACAGATCCAACCATTCTGGAGAGCAATTTGGAGCTATGCTCAAAAAGTTATCAAACTGTGCATACCCTTGAACCAACAAGGGTTCCAACGGGCCTATATCCCAAAGAGATCTTAGAGGAGGGAAAGGGACCCACATGTGCAAGAATGTTTGTGGCAGCCCTTTTTGTAGTGACTAGAAACTGGAAGCTGAAGGGATGCCCATCAATTGGAGAGTGGCTGAATAAATTATGGTATATGAATGTTATGGAATATTATTGCTCTGTAAGAAACGACCAGCAGGACGATTTCAGAGAGGCCTGAAGAGATTTGCATGAACTGATGCTGAGTGAAACGAGCAGAACCAGGAGATCATCGTACACAGCAACAACAGTATTACATGATGATCAATTCTGATGGACATGGCTCTCTGCAACAAAGAATTGTCTCAAACCAGTTCCAGTTGTTCACTGAAGAAAACCATATACACCCAGAGAGAGGGATATGAAATATGGACCACAACATAACATATTCATGATCTCTATTGATATTTGCTTGCATGGTGTTGCCTTTCTCTGATTTTCTTTTTTTTCTTGTAGATAGGATTTTTCTTGCATAACTTGTCAATTAATTCAACATTATTAACATGTCATGGACTTCCTGCCATTTAGGGGAGGGGAGGGGACTGGGGGTAAAATTTGTAATGGAAAGCTTTGTAAAGATCAATGCTGGGGAACTACCCATACATATGTTATACAAATAAAAAGCTTTAATAAAAATAATAATAAAAAAATATTTGACAAAATTTCAAAATATTCTCAAGGATAAAAAAAAAGGAAATTCCTTTATAGCCTTGACTATCTTGCTTACCTGAAATGCTATTCCTAGAATTTAGTATAATATATCAGAGGAATCTGCCTGAATGGGGGACAGATCATTATGTCTGGAATCAGATAGACATTGGTTCAAATCCAGACTTAAGACACTTATTGCTGTGTGACCATGTTCAATCAGCTAGTTCCCACTTGCCTTAGTTTCCTCAAATTTCTCACAATAACATAGAGTTGTTTAGGTCCAGTTGAGACAATTTTGTGCAATATCTGGCATGCTTAAGAAGTGCTTATTTTATTTTTTTTCTTTACTTACTTCAAGTAGAGGGCACAGATTGTGGGCTTAATATATGATTTACATATCATTGCAAATGGCTTTCCAAAATGACTAACTCAATTCACAAGTTAGTCAACAGAGTTTTAGTGTACGGGTCTTCATACAATCCCTTAAAAACCCCTATAATTTTTCCTTTTGAGGATGGTGGTAATTTTTTTGCTAATTTGATGGGTATGATATGGAATCTTAAATGAAAGACATTTCAGAAGTCTTACTGGATCCTCTGTTTTCTTGATATCAAGAAATCAGAATTTTGAATTCAACTAATAAAATGTTGCATAGGGAAAGGGGCAATCAGTGTGATGCATAAGAATCTCCACACTAATCCATGTAGCATTATTATTGGATTATCACATATAAAAATAGATTTGTGATCAAATTTGTTGGTTCCAGCTTCAAATTTCAATTTATTTGAACAGCTGGATATCTTTTGCACGGTTTTATTTTGTATTCCTTTGCCTTTTAATTAAAAAAACCCTCAAAAATAAAGAAAACTTTTAACATTCAGTGCCCAAAGATATAAAACTAGTCAGTGGGAAAGTTAAAAGCTTTATGGATTATTTAAAGAAATCTCTAAGCTAATCAGGGATTGTGGTATTTAAAGCTTTATTGATAAAGCTAAATATTTATAATAGTGATAAAATGAATAAGTAGTAAAAACAAACCACAAGTGAACTACAGGAGGGAATTCAAGTAAGTAAAATATTATTTGAAATGTAACCATTCATTTTTTTATGGCACATTGAAATATCCTCTGAGTATTTCTAAAGAAATAAGAAAAAAATTTAACTAAAAATTATTTAATTAAATAGATTAATGTTCTTAAAAGACAAATTATCTGCATATAAAAGTATATTTATTCACTCTTGTTATATTCAACAAGAAGCTCATTTTCTTTATTTTGCTCTTCATTATTCAAACCTCTAGCCTATTAATACATGCTTTTTATTTTCCATTTAATAATGAATGTTTCTGAGAAACTGTATCATAAAAATGGAACTGCAAGGAAGCTTATATGTCCCAGAGTCCAGTCTTCTTATTTTTAGAAGAAAAATGAGAAACAGAAAATAAAAGCATAAAATAAAAGTGACTAAAACTGGACAATACAGAAATTCTTCAAAATAAGCTTTTATAGGGTCATAGATTTAGATATAGAAAAAACTTCAGGTGGCTCATTTTATAAATATGGAAAAAACAACCAGATTCCTATAAACTTATAATCAAAATTTATGAATTCCTGGTCTCATATGGTCACCACAAACTACTCAGACAAATTGTAAATGAGGGCCATCAAGTATTGGACTATGGTAGGAAAACAAAGCAAAACATTAGCATTATCCACAAGTTGTTTCAGTAGAACAGCACTCTAAATTGTGAGTTAGTATATAAGAACAAAGCATTTTGCCAAGACACCAAATGCACAGTGAGAACCTGGACTAGTATCTGCAATGTTATTACATCAATAACAAATATTAGAAGTCCTAGAGTGAATATAAAAATTGCTTTCCCAGATGTATTCCAACCTGTCAGCCCTTTTTAAAAATATTTACTATGCATGCTTTTCATTTCATGGATGATATTTGCATTTGTGGAAGATTGTAACCTATGTTTTACAGGAGGAATGTTATATTGTACATATCAGCATACAATTCTGTTAAATGCTTTTGCTTTAAATAATTTTGTTTATCATTCCAGTTTTTAATGTGTGATTTCTTCAGTTACCTATTGAATCTCTTTTTTCCATTTGTTTAATTCTACTTTTGAAGGCATTGTTTTCTTCACTATTTATACGTGTGTGTTTGTTGGGGCAATTGTATTTTTTTTTAAGGAATTACCTTCCCTTTTCAAGCTCTTGACTCTCTCTTGCATATCTCTCATTATTTCTCATTTTTTCTACCTCTTTTATTTGCCTTTTAAAGCCTTTTATGAATACTTCCATGATGCCTCTTTGGAAGTGAGACTAATTTATATATCTCTTTGAGATTTCCTCTGTAAACATTTTGTTCTCATCAGAGTTGATGTTTTTGTTTCCCATCATCATAATAGCTTTCTGTGGTCAAGGTTCTTTTCTGTTTCTTGCTCATTTTCTTTCTTTTCTTTTGGTATTTCTATTATTATTATTATTATTATTTATTTTTACTTTTATGGTTTATCCCTGCTCTTGGTCTAAAGAAGCAATATTTTAATCTATATTTACAACTCTGAGCCTTGGTTTTCACCACAGGGCCCTTTGTGTTTGCAGGGAATAGATTATCTGCTCTTTCCAGGAAATTGTCTGGTTTCCCAAAATTTTCCTTCTCAACTGGGACTGGAGATTATCCTACTGGTCTGCTTCTCTACTGAATAAGGCTGAGAGTCTCAATTGCTGATCTGCTTTGATTAAGACCCTCTCATTCACTTTCCCAAGATGCCTGAGATGACCTGAACACCCTTTTCACCCCAGTGAGACTGACCATTCTTGAAGTATTTTCAATATATCTTGAAGTGGAGGATGGTTTCATTCCATCAGACTCTTTTCAGAAGCTTGCTTTCATGAGGTTTTTGAGAGAAACAGGGAGAGCTTGAGCAGCTTCCTGGCTTCACTCCACCGTTTTGGCTCTTTCAAGCTATTATTTATTTGGTTGGTTGTGCTTTTTTCAATTTTTATGACTACAGTCATCACGTATACTAATCTTTGAGGTCAAGAATAAAAAATCTGGCACTGCTTCCATGTATTTTTCCTCTAATCATCAGGAAGTGATGGGACCACTTACAAAGATCTTGGGTATGTTTTTATGTTAAGCTTCAAAACAAATTTTATATTGTCTCATCTCATCTTCCTCAAAAAATTTTCTTAATTTCTCTTCACTTTCTGCCATCAAAATGATATTGTCTGCATATTTGATATTGTTGATAGTTCTCCCAGCAAATTCAATTCTGACTTTTGATATATTTAGCCTAGCACTTTACATGATGTGAATTTGCTAAATAAATAAGGTGACAATATACAGTCATTTGCAATCTTAAAACAGTCAGTTTGAACTGCTGCTTCTTGGCCTGCATACAGGTTTCCTAGGAAACAAGTAAGGTGGGTGATCTGGTACAATGATAATCTTGAAAGAAGACATCTTTTAGGACTTGACACATTTTGTATGATACATAGAGTTAAAAGCTTTAGTATAGTCAATGAAGCATAATTACATTTTGCTTTTTTTTCTGAAAGTTCTAAACTATATAATCTAGCAAGTGTTGGCAAATTGATTTCTAGTTTTTCTGCCTTTTTGAAAATCATCCTGTTCTTTTGGTATCTCTCAGTTCACATATTGCTTAAGTTAATGTATTGTTTTTACAATCTTAAGCACAAACTAGATGGCATATTAAATAAGTGCAATTGTTTAATAATTTAAGACATTCACTAGTTTATTTTATTAGTATTGGATAAATTGATCTTTTTCAATAGTGTGACAATTGCAGATAATTCCAAATTTATGGCATATTGAATCTGCACTGTGACAGCATTATCTTTTAGTATCTAAAATAACTCAATTGCAATTCCTTCATACCCACTGGACTTATGTGTATGTATATATGTATATACATACACATAAATGTGCTTAACTCTATTAAAAAAGATATAGAAGGCAAGAAAGATAATGCTACAAAAGTGGAGAAAAGCAAGTACATTCAATTAGAAAAGCAAGAAAGCTAAAAAACAGCATTAAAATAGGTTTAGAATAGAAATTTGCATCAGGTATGAAAAAAAGTTTTAAATGGAATCATGACAGAATATTTTTTTTAATTTAAATCATAAAAACAGATGTAGGAAAATGAATTATGGTCATAATTATCAGTTATGAGCAGAGAGCAAACTTTTAAATAAACAAGGAAAAGTTATGATAAAATATAATATAGATCAATTTAAATATATCTAAATGAAAAATCTGTATGAACAAAATCAATGCATCTAGGATAATAAGAATGAAACATTGGAAGAAATAACTCTCTCTCTCTTTCTCATATTTAATGTACTTAGGACATTCAATATATTTGGGATATTGATTCAAATAAATGAAATTAAGAATATTTCCTTTGAAAATGGAGCCAAGATATTGGACATTATACAAGAAGTTGCCTTGTCTCCCCATTTTCCATCATAAACAACATTAAATTAATCTTCTAAATCAATTCTAAAGCAACAGAAATTACAAAAAGAGAGAGTGAAACAAATTTTTAACTTAAGATAACTTAGAAGGACTTCCGAAAAGCTCTGTCTCACTTGGATAAAAATGGAGCACACTCCTACTCTGACAGTGTTAGGGCAAGCCAGAATAGCCAAAATATAGAATAACAAGCAATGTCCCTTGTTCCTGGCTCAAAAAGTCAATGGCACAGCAGTAGAGCTTCCAACTCCAGAGCAGAAGACAAATTGCCAGTGTTGGAAACCAGATAAGAACAATTGTTATTAAACTGGGCTACAATAGTTCAGCATTGCCAGTGCCTAAGGTCCTAGCATTTTAAGCCAGTGATCAGACCCCTGGCCCCCAGCATAAGTAGCCATAGACCAGATCAGAGTTCAACTGTAAAACCATAACAAAAAAAGGGACGGGGTAAGAACCTAGACCATAGAAAACTACTTGTGGGGACAGGAATGATCAGAACACCAACTCAGAAGAGAGCAAAATATATCCTTGCAAAACTTCAAAGTCTGTTGCAAATTGGTCATGGGGCCAAAAATCTCCTTGGAGGAGAAACACTTTGGGATCAAAGGACATGTACATTTTGATAGCCCTTTGAGCATAAATCCAAATTGCTCTCCAGAATGTTTAGATCAGTTTGTAACTCCACCAATAAAATATTAGTGTCCCAGTTTTCCCAGATCCGCTCCAATATCATTATCATTTCTGGTTATCTCAGGCAATCTGAGAGGTTTATAGTGGCACCTTACACTTGTCTTAATCTGCATTTATTTGATCAGTAGTGATTTAGAGCACTTGTCATATGACTAGAAAAGGTTTCAATTTCTTCATTTGAAAACTGTCTTTTCATATCCTTTCACAATTTGACAATTGCAGAATGGCTTGAATTTTTATAAATTTGAGTCAAATATCTATATATTGTAGAAATGAGGCCTTTATCAGAATCTTTAAATGTGAAAAGATTTCCCAGTTTCTTGCTTCCCTTCTAATCTTGTCTGCATTGATTTTCTTTGTACAATAACTTTTTAACTTAATATAATCAAAATTATCTGTTTTGTGTCAATGTAAGCCACTTCTTCTTTGGCTACAAATTCCTTTCTTCTCCACAGATCTGAGAAATAAACTATCTTTTGTTCTTCTAATTTGCTTACAATATCACTCTTCATGACTAGGTTATAAACTCATTTTTGCCTTATCTTAGTACACAGTGCAGTTAATTAGATAAAAAAGAAGAAAACCAAATTACCAGTTTCAAAAATTAAAAGTGAATTCATAACCCATGAAAAGGAAACCAAAACAATAATTAGGATCTAGTTTGCTCAATTGTATGTCAATAAGTCTTAGAATCTCAATGAAATGGACACATATTTACAAATAGGTTAGTTACCCAGAATAACAGATGAGGAAATCAAAAATTTACACCATCTTGGAAAAAGAAATTGAACTAGCCATCAATAAAACCTGTAAGAAAAAGTCTCCAAAGTGAGATGGATTTACAAGTGATTTTTACCAAACATATAAAGAACAATTAATTTAAATACTATTTGAACTATTTGGAAAAATAGGTGAAGGAGTTCAACCAAATTTTTTGACACAAATATGGCAATGATATTTAAATTAGAAGGAGTTAAAACAGAAAAAGAAAATTATAGACCAATTACCTAATGAATGCCATTGCAAAAATTTAAACAAAATATTAGCCAAGAAATTATAGCAATATATCACCAGGATAAAGTACTAAGTACTGGCAGGATTTATTCCAAGAATATAGAGCTTTATCAGTATTAGGAAAATTTTCAGAATAATGGACCATATCAATAACAAAATCCATAAAAATCATATGAATATTTAATAGATGCTGATAAAGCTTTTAATAAATACTGCATAAACACAATTACAAAATAATTTTCATAAAAATAAATTTAGATATAAATAATGAGGGGAAATATAAATTGTTCTTGGGTAGACCACTAATAAGACAAAAATGAAAATTCTACCTAAGTTAATTTACTTATATGTTCCATAGCAATCAAATTACTAAGAAAATCTTATTTATTATAGCTGGGAAAATATTAACAGAATTCATCTGTAACAGAAAAACATTAAGGATATTTGAAAACAAAAAGAAATAAACAGAAAAATGTAAAGCAAAGAAGACTACCATTACCACATCTAAAACTATATTATAAAGTGGCTATCATTAAAACAATTTGGTACTGGCTAAGAAATAAAATTGTAGATCAGTGGAATAGATTACATAGACAAGACATAATAATCACTGACTGTAGTAATCTACTCTTGCATAAACTGAAAGATTCCAGCTTCTGGCATAAGAACACACTATGTGGCAAAAACACATTCCCCTATTGGTAAATGGTCAAAGGATATGAAAAGAAACTTTTCAAATGAGCAAATCAAAGCTATCTATAATCCCATGAAAAAATGTTCTAAATCACTATTGATTAGAGAAATGTATATTAAAATAACCACGAGTTACCACTTCATACCTATTAAATTGTGTTATATGACATAAATAGAAATGAAAAATGTTGGAGGTGAGGGAAAATTAAAAACTAATACATTGTTGGTGGAATTATGAATTGATTTAACCATTTTGGAGAATAATATAGAGTCACATCTAAAGGATGATGAAAACTTTGCATATTCTTTGTTCCATCAGTACCATTCCTAACTCTATATTTCAAAGAAATCATAAAAAGGAAAAATAATCCATATTATAAAAATGTTTATAGCACTTTCATTTGTGGTGGAAAAGAATTAGAAATTTAGGGAATGACTAAACAAATCATAGCATAAGAATTTAATGGAACACTATTGTTCTATAAGAAATAATGAGCAGGTAGATTTCAGAAAATACATGGAAAGATTTATATGAAACATGAGTAAAGTGAACTGGCCTAGGAGAATATACTGCACAGTAATAGTAACATTGTGTGGTGATCCACTGTGACAAATTTGTTTTTCTGTTTGCAATGATCTAAGATAATTCCAAAAGACATAATAGAAGATGCTATCCACACCCAGAGGAAGAGCTATGAAGTCTGAATGCAGATAAAGAATATAGTTTTAATTTTTTTTTCCTTTTCTTGTGATTTTTCCCTTTTCTTATTTCTCTTCTATCACAGAATGACTAATGTGGAAACATGTTTAATATGTTGTACACACACAACCTATATTCATATGTTTACTTTCTTGGGGAGGGAATTGGGAAAGTAGGATAATAGCAAATTAGTTTGGAAATCAAAACCTTAGGAGAGTAAATGTTGAAAAATTAAGAAGAAGTAGAAGAAGAAGAAAAAGAACAAGAACAAAAATAATAAGATCAAGAACAACAACAGCAACCATTGATAAGGAATTAAAGGAGTTAAACTGTTCATTAACAGTTCCGAAAAAAAAAAAGATTTATAAAGTATTTTGCATTATGTAATTGACTGCATTAAAATAATAATAATAGGTATATTATGAAGATGGAATTAGTTAAAGTGGAATTTTTTAGACAGCAAGCCAATTTATTTTCAATAGTGGTATGAAAATTTTGGATCATACTGGAAAACAATTTGAAATTATAATTAGAAAAACTAATTAAAATGTTCTTTCATTTTGACTCATTGACCTCATTGTTAGGTATATAACTCTAGACGGCAAATTCAGAAAGAAAGAAAGAAAGAAATATCAAATATGTATGAACAGAAATTTTGTAATTGTTTTGCTTTTTAAAGCAAAGAACTAAAGTAAATAGCTTTCCTTTGAATAAAGAGTGATTCAGCAATTTTTTTACGTGTGAATGTAGGGGAAGTTTGTTGCTCTTTTTAACAAGACAATAATGAATAATTCAGAAGAATAAGGGATGACTTCTAAGAGCTGATCCAGAGGAAAAAAGCAGAAGCAGGAAAAAAATATTATAAGTAAATTACATTTTCCCTTTAAAACCTTGTTATCTATATTTCTGACTTGCTTTCCCCTTCATTTCCCTGAATAGTTTAAACATATAGTCTCTTTTCAAATATATATATATATACATATATATATGCATGTTTATGCATTTATCTATGTGTACAACACATGCAAGCATGCATATGAAACACATATGTGTATATAAGTATGCATACACATGGATATATAAATATATGCATCACAGTGAATATATTGAGAAACCTTTGTAGGATGGCAGATATAGACCTAGAAGAGTATTCAAAGATAATCTGTAATTCAATCCGCTCATTTTAATTATGAGGAGACTGAGACTTAGTTAGGTTTGGTGCAAATGGTCAAGATCATAAAAGTGGTAAATGGCAGTGGTGGGATTTTAACCCAGAATAAGTTCTTTTTCTTTTTGATTTTATTGTCTTTCTTCTCATTTCTTTTAAATGCAGTATAGAAACAGCTAATGATCTTATTGGAGAACTGGAACCAGAATGGAAGCCCTGAATTCAAATCTAGTCTTAAACATTTACTAGCTGCATGACTTTTGGTAAGTCGCTTAAGGCTTTGTTTCTACAATCCACTGGAGAAGAAAATGACAAACTACTCCAGTAACTTTGTCAAATATATAGATGGATATAGATATAATATGGATATGTATATAAATATAGATGTAGAGAGATAAATATTGATATATACATATATATTTACAGTAATATATACCTATATCTTATGTATGTGTGTACATGTGTATATGTATATTCATACATGTATGCATGCATGCATCTATGTATGGTGTGATCCATAAAGAGTTGGATTCAATTGAAAAACAAGAACTCAGTATTATATATATTGTATTTCCTTCAAGAGCAAAATTTAACATATCTTTCAATATATCAATTATATTATCATTGTTTTATCCTTAAGCTAGTACATATTTATCCAAAAATAAGAATAAATATTTCATAATTACTAACCATTCTGAGCTCTTTTTATCTTACATACTTAAAGGTCTGTTGTCTTATTGTTTAAATCATTCATCCAACTAGACAGTGATTGATTACAGAATCAAACTGATAATTTCCACTATGATTTTCTAGCTCCAAACTTTAGAAATTAAAAGAATTATATATCTGCATTTTCTTTATTTTTTGATCTTTTCTTTGTTCCCTTGTTCAAGGAAATTATTAATAAAATCATTAATTTAGCCCACCTAAATATTTAGAACCAATGGCACATTAAAATGTAATAGGACAACATCTTGAATTTTCTGCCCAACATTATCTTTTGATGTATAATTGTTAGGATATGAACAAATGGGAATGAGGAAGATACCATTTCTGTGGTCTGCTACCCAGTTTTATACATTGATACCTGAAGAAGGGAAAAAAAAAAAACAATTCATACAGATTCTTTAAGCCACTATATCTCTAGTTTACATAGAAAGATGGCAAGAATGTAATTTTAATTGTAAATAATAGATCAGTTGTGAGTCCAGACTTTTGAATATCTTCCTAGAAAATAATCCTCTTTTGTTTTGGTTTATTGAAAGAAATCTCTGAAAGCTGTGATCACATCATGAACTGTCCATTCAGTAATGAAAAGGAGTATCAGACCATTTCACATTTCACTAAACAATTTGAACATTTACAATCTGAATAATGATGTGTTGTTTTCATTTTTTATTTTCATAATGATAAAAAAAATCTATAAGGACACCTGACATAATGAAATTATACAATGATATTGATATGACATATCAGAAACATGACAGCGCCCTCCAGAATTGCTTGTAACTAAAAGGGACAAGAATTCTCTCCAGTTTTGAAGGAAAATTGCAATCTATTTTACAATATCTTCATATGTTCTTTTGAAAAGTACTTATCTTGAAAACATTTTGTATGGAGTTAAATGGAGAAAGTTTACTTCAGAACGTTCAAGGATTTCCAGATGGCATAATGAAAAGTTGTCTATACAATGAATGAAAGGAAATCACTGAAAGTTGACATCAAAGCACTAAAAATGTTAGTTTTAATATTGCTAATGTCAATACAGTTTTCAGTGAAATAGCTTAAATGTGTTCTAAAATCTATCTGAATTGTTATCACAACAATGCAAAGCTTTACAGACCTTGTTATAAAATGGATTAAAAAGAAAAATCTCAAAACCCAGAGATTTTAAATCATGTTCACTGAAACATAATTGAATATGTTAAAAAAATCTTATTTCAAATAGTGAAATAAAATCTCTAACACTATCTTACATAAGTTTTGAAATAGTTGAGGCAAAAATCATTTCTTAAGTACCTATTTTCATTTACCAGACTTTGTGTTGGATACTGTGAATACAAAGAATGTCTTTATTTCAATTATTCCAATCTAATGGAAGTACATACATGCTTATATACATACATATATACATATACAAGCATATATATGTATATATATATGTGTGTGTATGTAGATTATAAATCCATTTTAGTGAATACTTTCATATGTGTGTATTACATATAAAATCTATCTCTCATCTCTATGTAACTAGAGAGAAAAAGAGGAAGTATAGAGAATTGAATATAATCTATTGTACATATAATGTACAAGTATCTTCCTTCCGGGGTTGGAGCCATGGTGGCAGAGATCAGACAGGAGTCTCTGTAACCTCCTCTAACCTTCCCTCAAACCAACAACATATGAAGCCTCTAGACTGATTTTGAAGCAAAAAAATCCACAATATCTGGAGAACAACACGATTCTAGAAGAAGATAGTCTGGAAGAACCTCAAAACAGGTCTGTTTTAATTGGGCAAAGGGGTGGTCTGCTGAACCCAGACTGCAGCGCAGGGAGACCGGGGCAGGGAGCTGGAGCAGGGAGCTGGAACAGGAGTCGGAACAGGAGTGGGAGATTTGTGCTTTTCACACACTTGGGAGTCTTCTGGGGGCTTCTTGGACCAATCTGTCCTGATTGTGGGCAGGTGGTTTGGAGGGTCTGCCTTTTGAGGGGGATAGATTGTGAACCACTGAACCCCTGATGAGCATCGGACTTAGCTGCAATTACACAGCACCTTAAAGCAATCAATCAATCAACAGGA
>JAJPUD010022965.1:1613-19826 GCA_023553655.1 Myrmecobius fasciatus | reverse complement strand
GCTTGGGAAAAAAAAGTTTTTTTTTTGCAAAGGTCAATGTTGAAAGGTCACTCATATGTTTTGTAAATAAAAAGCTTTATAAAAAAATAATAAATAAATCATGAACACATTTCAAAAAAAAAAAAAGAAAAGAAAAGAGCCATGTCTGTCAGAATTGATCATCATATAATCTTGGTGTTGCTATGTACAATGTTTTCTTGGTTCAATTCATTTCATTTAACATCAGTTCATGCAAGTCTCGCCAGGCCTCTCTGAAATCATCCTGTTGATGGTTTCTTATAGAACAATAATATTCCAAAGCATTCATATACCATAACATATTCAAATATTCTCCAACTGATGGGCATCCACTCAGTTAACAGGTCCTTGCCATTACAAAAAGGGCTGCCCCAAACATTTTTGCATGCATATGTCATTTTCTCTTTTTTAAGATCTCTTTGGGATACAGGCCCAGTAAAGACACTGCTGGATCAAAGGGTAAACATAGTTTTATAGGCCTTTGCACGTAGTTCCAAATTGCTCTGCAAAATGGTTATATCATTTCACAACTCCACCAGCAATGTGTTAGCGTGCCAGTTTCCCCATATCCCATCCAACATTTATCATTATCTTTTCCTGTCATCTTAGCCAATCTGAAAAGTGTGTGGTGGTACCTCAGAGTTGTTTTAATTTGCATTTCTCTGATCAATAGTGATTTAGAACAATTTTTTTCATATGATTAGAAAAAGTTTTAAATTCTTCACCCATAAATTGATTATTTGTATCCTTTGACCATTTATCAATTGCAGAATAGCTTGTATTCTTATAAATTTCAATCAATTCTCTATATATTTTTAAAATGAGGCCTTTATTCAAACTACCTCCAATTGTTCAGTGATGAAGAGAGCCATCTACACCCAGAAAGAGAATTATGGGAACTAAATGTGGACCACAACATAGTATTTTCACTCTTTCTGTTGTTGTTTGCTTGCATTTTGTTTTCTTTCTCAGTTTTTTTCTTCCTTCTTGATCTGGTTTTTCTTGTGTAGCAAGATAACTGTATAAATATGTGTACATATATTGAATTTAACATATATTTTAACATATTTAACATGTATTGGACAACCAGCCATCTAGTGGAGGGGATGGGGGAAGAAGGGAAAATTTTGGAACAGAAGATTTGAATAATTATCCATACATATGTTTTGTGAATAAAAAGTTTAAAATTTTTTTTTAAAAAAATGAGGTTTAGGGGCAGCTAGGTGGTGTAGTGGGTAGAGCACCAGCCCTGAAGTCAGGAGGACCTGGGTTCAAATCTGGACTCAGACACTTAACATTCCCTAGCTGTGTGACCCTGGGCAAGTCACTTAACCCCAATTGCCTCAGCAAAAAAAAAAAAATGAGGTTTATCATAACCTTTGGATGTAATGATTTTTTCCTGTTTTCTCCTTCCATTCTGATCTTGTCTACCTTGATTTTGTTTGTACAACTCCTTTTTAATTTTGTATAATCAAAATTAACCATCTTCTATTTTATATTGTACTCTAGTCCTTCTTTAGTCATAAATGCTTTCCTTCTTCATAGATCTGAAATGTAGACTATCCTTTCTTCTTCTAATTCACTTATAATATTAGTCTTTATATCTAAATCATGAACCCTTTTTGACATTATTTTGGTATAGGATGTTAGATATTGGTGTATGCCTTTTTTCTATCATACTATTTTCCAACTTTCCTAAAATTTTTTGTCAAATAGAGTTTTTATCCCAGAAGTTCATGTCTTTGTGTTTATCAAACATTAGATTACTATGGTAATTGACTATTATGTCTTGTGACCCTAATTTATTCCAATAATCAAGTACTCTATTTCTTAGCCAGTACCAAAGGATTTTGAAGACCACTGCTTTTTAATATAGTTTTAGATCTGGTACAGAGAGGCTTCCTTCATTTGCATATTTTTTTCATTAATTCCATTGTAATTCTTGACCTTTTAGTTCTTCCAGAAGAATTTTGTTATTTTTTTTCTCATTTTATAAAGCAGTTTGTTAGCAATTTGTTGTGGCACTGAAAAAGAAGATTAATTTAGATGAATTGTCATTTTTATTTTAATTGTTCGGCCTGACCATAAGCACTTGATATTTTTCTACTTCTTTAGATCTATTTGTGTGAAAAGTGTTTTGTAATTGCATTTATATCTTTCCTGACTTTGTCACGGCAAGTATATTTTCAAATATTTTATATCATCTACAATTGTATTAAATCAAATTTCTTTCAATGTCTTGCTGCTGGACTTTGTTGATAAGATATAGAAATGCCAATGATTCATGCAGATTTATTTTGTATCCTGCAAATTTGTTAAAGTTGTTAAATGTTGCTAGAGCTTTTTAGTTGATTATCTAGGATTCCTTAAGTATACCATCTTATCATCTGCAAAGAGTGATAATTTGTTTTCCTCATTTCCTTCATTTTTCTTCTTACTATTAAAGCTAACATTTTAAATATAATATTGAATAGTGGGGAACCTTTTCCCCCCAATCTTATTGGGAATGCAGCTACTTTATCCCCATTATATAGGATGTTTGCTGATAGTTTTAGATAGATGCTACTGATTTTTTTTTTTTTTTTTGCTGAGACAGTTGGGGTTAAGTGACTTCTCCAGGGTCAAACATCTAGAAAGTGTTAAGTGTCTGAGACCAGATTTAAATTCAGGTCTTCCTGACTTCAGGACTGATGCTCTATCCATTGTGCCACCTAGCTGCCCCTGCTACTGATCATTTTAAGGAAGACTCCATTTATTCCTATTCTCTCTGACATTTTTAATAGGAATATCTGTTGTATTTTGTCAATTTTTTTTTGTATCTATTGAAAAAAATAATATGATTTCTATTAGTTTTGTTATTGGTATAGTCTATTACACTAATCAGTTTTCCTGATATTGAACCAGTCCTACATTCCTGGTATAAATCCTAGTTAGTCATGGTGTATTATCCTAAGGATAATATTCTGTAATCTCTTTGCTAACACATTATTTAAGTTTTTGCATTAATATGTATTAGGAAATTTGATCTATAATTTTCTTACTCTGTTTTGACCCCACCTAGTTTAGGTGTCAGCACCATATTTGTGTCATAAAAGAAATTGGGTAGCTCCCCTTCTTTCCCTATTTTTTCAAACTGTTTGCATATTATTGGAATGAATTGTTCCGGGAAGAGCCAAGATGGCGGAGAGTAGACACAACTTTCTGTGACCTCCTCTGACATTCTCTCAAACCAACTGCAGATTAAGCCTCTAAAGTGGTTTTGGAGACAAAGAATTCATAAATATTTGGAGTACAACACATACCCAGAAGAAGATACCTTGGAAGAACTTCAAAACAGGTCTGTTTCAAATGGGCAGAGGGACAGCCTGCTAAGCGCGGATGTCAGCACAGGTAGACGAAGACAGGAAGTTGTGGTCAGGAATCAAAGTATTGCAGTTTCCAAGCTTCTAGGAATCTTCTGTGAGCCTCTTAGGCTTCTCTGTCCTCCTTGAAAGCAGGTGGTTTACATATTTGCCTTTTGTAAAAGGTAAATTGTAAACCACTGAGCCCAGAAAAACTCTGGACCTAGTCATGATTACCCAGCACTGAAAATCAATCAGCAGAATGGACCTAGGGCAAATTACAGCAGCTGTAGCTCATTTACATTAAAAAAGACTTCAAGCCTTTAAAAAAATGATTTTAAAAAATAGACAGCTTTTATGGAGAGAAAGAAGAACAGACTTCAAATCCTGAGGTTCCTAAAGGTAAAGAAACTCCAGATGAAGCCCTAAACAGAGACATGAGCTGATTCCCAATTGCACAAGGCTTTCCTGGAAGATTGCATAAGGAATCTTAAAAGAGAGTTAGAAGAAAAGTGGGGAAATGAAGTGAGACCATTGCAAGAAGGAATGGAAAAGCATATAATGGCCTACAAAAGAGATATGAAAAAGACACAAATTCACTGAAAAACAAAATTTGTGAAATGAAAAAAGAAGGCAATGAACAAAAAAATTCAATTGGTCAATTACAAAAGGAATTTAAAAAGTTAACTGAAGAAATTAACACTATAAATTAGAATTGAACAAATGAAAGTAAATGACTCAATAAGACTTCAAGAATCAGTCAAACAAAAACAAAAAAATGAAAAAAATAGAAGAAAATATGAAATATCACTTAGGAAAAACAAGTGATCTGGAAAATAGATCTAGGAGAAACAGTGTAAAGATTGTTGTACTTCCTGAAAGCCATGATGAAAAAAGAATCTAGATACTATCTTACAGAAAATCATAAAAGAAAAATACCCTGATGTTTTAGAATCAGAAGGCAAAATAACCATCAAAAGAATTCATCAATCACCTCCTGAAAGAGACCCCAAAATTAAATCCCCAAAGAATATCATAGCTGAATTTTAGAACTATCATACTAAGGAAAAGGTATTACAAGCAGTCAGAAAGAAACAATTTAAATACCAGGAAGCCACAATTAAGAATGCCCAGGACCTAGTAGTTTCCACATTAAAAGACTGAAGGGTCTGGAATCTGACATTCCAAAAGGCAAAGGTACTTGGATTACAGCCAAAAATAAGCTATTCAGCTAAAATGAGCATTATCTTTTAGAAAAGAAGATGGACAGTCAATGATATAAGTGAATTTCACCTATTTCTAAAGAAAAGACCACAACTGAACAAAAAATTTGATTTCCAGAACTGAAGAGATGCATAAAAAGGTAAAAAGGAAAGAACTCTTGACAATTTTATTTCTTTTTTGGGGAATACTTAGAGAATATGGGTATAATTTGATTTTATTTTGATAATATGAAAAAGAAAGTAGAGGTGGAAAGGAAATCATATTGGAAAAAGAAGAAAAAGGAGGTAAAATAAGAGAAATCACATTTCACACAGAAGAAAAAAAAACCCTATTATAATTGAGGGAAAGAAGGGAGGGTGTTGAGCATGGTGGGAATCTTACTTTTACCACATTCAGCTCTAAGAGAGAATATCAGACATATTTGCTTTCACAGAGAAACTTGTCTTACCTTATAAGAAAGTGGGAGGGAAAGAGGGAAAAGAAAAGGAAAGACTAATGGAAGGGAAAACAGAAGAATTAGGATAAAAAATGCAAAATGGGGGAGGGTCTCTAAAGGGGGAGGACTGCTTGAGGGAGGTGGTCAGCAAAAGCAAAACAGTGGGGAGGAGAGAAGGGAGAAAAGAAAGGGAAAAGCATAATTTTGGATAAATAAGATGGTAAGAAATACAGAATTAGTTACTTTAACTGTGAATGTGAATGGGAGGAAATCTCCCATAAAACCAAAGCAGATAGTAGACTGGATTAAAAGCTGGAATCCTACAATATGTTGTTTACAGGAAACACATCTAAAGCATAGTGATACATACAGAGTGAAGTTAAAGGGCTGAGCAGAAAGTATTGTGCTTCAGGTAAACAAAACAAAACAAAACAAACAAACAAACAAAAAAAAAAAAAACAGGCATCCCAATCCTGATCTCAGATCAAGTAGAAGCAAAGAAAGACCTAACTAAAAGAGATAAGGAACGAAATTATATTTTACTAAAGGGTTCCATAGATAATGAAGTTATATCAATAGTAAACATATATGCACCAAGTGATATAGCATCCAAGGGAAGAAGATAGAAAGGGGTTTACTTTTTTCTCAGTGGTTCATAGAACTTATAAAAAAAATGACCATGTGATAAATCATAAACAACTCAAAATCAAATGCAGAAAGGCAAAAATAGTAAAGGCATTTTGTTTCAGATCATGATACAATAAAAATCACATGTAATATAAGGCCAGGAGAAAACACACCAAAAATTAAATAATCTAATCCTAAAGAATTAATGGGTGAAACAGCAAATCATAAGCACAATCAATAATTTCATCCAAGTGAATCACAATATAATGAGACAATATACCAGAATTTGTGGGATATGGCCAAAGAGGTTATAAGAAGAAATTTTATATTTCTAGATGATTACTTGCATAAAATAGAGAAGAAGAAGATCAATGAATTGGGTTACAATTAAAAAAGCTAGAAAAAGAAAAAATTAAAAACCCTCAATTAAATACCAAATTGGAAATTCTGAAAATAAAAGGGGAGATTAATAAAATTGAAAATAAGAAAACTATTGAATTAATAAATAAAACAGAGTTGATTTTATGAAAAAACCAACAAAATAGATAAGCCTTTAGTTAATTTAATTAGAAAAAGGAAAGAGGAAAATAAAATTTTTAGTCTCAAAAATGAAAAGGGAGAACTTTCCACCAATGAAGATATAATTAGAGCAATAATTAGGAGTTACTTTGCCCAACTTTATGTCAATAAATTAGATAATCTAAAAGAAATTGAGGAATATCTACAAAAATATAGATTGCCCAGGTTAACAGAAGAGGAAATAAATTATTTAAATAGCCCCATTTTAGAGAAAGAAACATAACTAGCTATTAAGCAACTCCATAAGAAAAAATCTCCAAGGCAAAAGGACTTACATGTGAATTCTAGGTAACATTGAAAGAAAAATTAATTCCAATACTATATAAACTATTTGAAAAAATAAGGAAAGAAGTTGTATTACCAAATTCCTTCTATGATACAGATATGATGCTGATAGCTAAACCAGGTAGGGTGAAAACAGAGAAAGAAAACTATAGACCAATTTCCTTAATGAATACTGATGCAAAAATTTTAAATAAAATATTAGCAATGAGATTACAGAAAGTCATCCCCAGGATAATATACTATAACCAAGAAGGATTTATACCAGGAATGCAGGCTTGGTTCAATATTAGGAAAACTATCAGCATGATCAATTATATTAATAACCAAACTAACAAAAATCATATGAGTATCTCAATAAATGCAGAAAAAGCATTTGATAAAATCCAACATCCATTCCTATTAAAAACACTAGAGAGTATAGGAATAAATGGGCTTTTCCTTAAAATGATCAACAGCATCTATTTAAAATCATCAGCAAGCATCATATGTAATGGGGACAAACTAGACCCATTCCCAGTAAGATCAGGAATGAGTGAAAAAAGGATGCCCATTTTTTCCATTACTATTCAATATTGTATTAGAAATGCTAGCTTTGGCAATAAGAGAAGAAAAGGAGATTAAAGGAATTAGAGTAGGTAATGAGGAAACCAAATTATCACTCTTTGTGGATGATGTGATGGTATACTTAGAGAACCCTAGAGAATCAACTAAAAACCTACTAGAAATAATTCACAACTTTAACAAAGTTGCAGGATACAAAATAAACCCACATAAATCATCAGCATTTTTATGTATTATCAACAAAGTCCAGCAGCAAGAGATACAAAAGAAATTCCATTCAGAATAATTGTTGATAGTATAAAATATTTTGGGAATCTATCTGCCAAGGAAAAGTCAGGAATTATACAAACTAAACTACAAAACACTTTCCACACAAATAAAGTCAGATCTAATCAATTGGAAAAAACATCAAGTGCTCATGGGTAGACCAAGTGAATATAATAAAAATGACAATACTACATAAACTAATTTACTTTTTTAGTGCCAAACCAATCGGACTCCCTGAAAATTATTTTACAGATCTAGAAAAAATAGTGGCAAATTTCATTTGGAAGAACAAAAGGTCAAGAATTTCAAGGGAATTAATTAAAAAATGTTAATGAAGTGGCCTAGCTATACCTAAAACTATATTATAAAGCAGTGATCATCAAAACCATTTGGTACTGGCTAAGAAATAGAGTAGTTGATCAGTGGAATAGGATAGGATCCCAGGACAAATCAGGCAATAACTACAGCAATCTAGTGTTTGATAAACCCAAAGACTCCACCTTCTGGGATAGGAACTCATTATTTGACAAAAACTGCTGGGAAAATTGGCAACTAATATGGAAGACATTATGGCTTGACTTACACCTAACACCACATACCAAGATAAAATCTGAATGGGTTCATGATTTAGACATAAAGAGTAATATTATAAGCCAATTAGAGGAAGACAGATTAGGTTATCTCTCAGATCTGTGGAGAAGGAAGGGATTTGTGTCCAAAGAAGTACTGAAACTCATAACTGAAGACTAGATAATTTTGATTAAATTAAGTTAAAAAGTTTTTGTACAAACAAAACTAATGCAGACAAGATCAGAGGAGAAGCAATAAATTGGGAAATCATTTTTAAATTTAAGGGTTCTGATAAAAGTCTCTCTTTTAAAATATATAGAGAATTGACTCAAATTTAAAAGACTTCAAGCCATTCTCCATTCGATAAATGGTCAAAGGATATGAACAGATAATTTTCAGATGGAGAAATTAAAACTATTTCTAGTTAGATGAAAAGGTGCTCCAAATAACTATCAATCAGAGAAATGCAAATTAAGACAACTCTGAGATACCACTACACCCCTCTCAGATTGGCTAAGATGATAGGAAAAGATAATGATGATTGTTGGTGGGGGTGTAGGAAAACTGGGACACTGATACATTGTTGTTGGAACTGTGAACCCATACAACCATTCTGGAGAGCAATTTGGAACTATGCTCAAAAAGTTATCAAACTGTGCATACCCTTTGACTCAGTAATGTTTTTACTGGTCTTATATCCCAAAGAGATTTTAAAGAAGGGAAAGGAACCCACATGTGCAAAAATGTCTGTGGCAGCCCTTTTTGTAGTGGCTAAAAACTGAAACCAGAATTGATGCCCCTCTATTGGAGAATGGCTGAATAAATTATGAAATATGAAAGTTAAGGAATATTATTGTTCTGTAAGAAAGATCAGCAGGAGGATTTTAGAGAGGCCTGGAGAAACTTACATGAACTGATGCTAAGTGAATTGAGCAGAACCACGGGATCATTGTTCACGGCAACTTGAAGACTATGTGATGATCAATTCTGATAGGTCTCTTCAACATTGAGATGATCCAAACTAGTTTCAATTTTTCAATGATTAAGAGAGCCATCTACACCCAGAGAGAGGACTCTGGACCATAACAGTATTTTCACTCTTTCTGTTGTTTGTTTGCATTTTTCTTTTGTTTCTCAGGTTGTTTTTTCTCTACTTGATCCAATTTTTCTTGTACAGGAAGATAACTATGTAACTATGTGTACATCCTGGATTTAGCCTATATATTAACATATTTGACATGTTTTGAACTACCTACCATCTAGGGAGGGGATGGGGTAAGGAGGGCAAAATTTGTAACAGAAGGTTTTGCAAGGGTCAATGTTGAAAATTTATTCATGTATATGTTTTATAAATAAAAAGCTGTAAATAACAAAAAAAAATTGCTCATAAAATGTTTGGTAGAATTCAGCTGTAAATCCCTCTGGCTCTTGAGATTTTTTTCTTAGGCAGTTGATTTATAGCTTCTTCTATTTCCTTTTCTAAAATGGGATTACTCAAGTAATTTATTTCCTCATCTGTTGATCTGGGCAATCAATATTTTTGTAAATATTCATCCATTTTACTTAGATTATGAGTTTTTTGGCATATAGTTTAGCAAAGTAGTTACTAATTATTGTTCTAATTTTCTCTTCACTGCTGGAAAGTTCACCCTTTTTATTTTTGAACCTAGCAATTGGATTTTCTTCTTTCCTTTTCCTAATCAAATTCAATAAAGATTTATCTATTTTGTTGTTTTTTATAAATCCAATTCTTAGTTTTGTTTATTAGCTCAATAGTTGCCTCATTTTTATTTTATTAATCTCCCTTTTATTTTTAGAGTTTCAAATTTAGTATTTAATTGGGGGGATGATTTGGTCTTTTTCTATCTTTTTTAGATGCATACTATACTCATTGATCTTCTCTTTCTCTATTTTATGCAAGTAAGTATCTAGAGATATAAAATTTCCCCTAAGAACTGCTTTGGATGCATCCCATAAATTTGTTATATTTTCTCATCATTGTCATGTCTTAGATAAAATTATCTATGGTGTCCATCATTTGTTGTTTAGGATTGTTCTTTAGGATTAGATTATTTAATTTCCAATTAATTTTTGGCCTATTTTCCCCTTGTAGTTGTAATTTTTACTGCATCATGATCTGAAAAAATGCATTTACTATTTCTGCCCTTCTGCATTTGATTTTGAGGTATTTATGCCCTAATACATGGTCAATTTTTGGATAACTTCCATGGCCTGCCAAGAAAAAAAGTATAATCCTTTCTGTCTCCATTCAGTTTTCACCAAAGGTCTATCATACCTAACTTTTCTAGAAATCTATTTACCTCCTTAACTTCTTTCTTATTTATTTTGTAGTTGGATTTATGCAGTTCTGAGAGAGCAAGGTGGAGATTCCCCACTAGTATAGTTTTGCTGTCTAATTCTTTATACAGGTCTCTTAATTTCTCCTGTAACAATTTGGATACTAAGCCATTTGGTGCATATATGTTTAGTATTAATATTACTTAATTATCTATGGTACCCTTTAGCAAGATGTAGTTTCATTCCTTATATCTTTTAATTAAATCTATTTTTGCTTTTTCTTGATCTGAGATCAGGATTGTTACCCCTACTATTTTTACTTCAGCTGAAGCATAATAGATTCTCCTCCAATCTTTTACCTTTGATCTTAATGTGTCACTCTTCTTTGAATGTGTTCCTTATAAACAACATATTATAGCTTTCTGACTGTTAATCCAGTCTGGTATCTGTTTCCATTTTATGGGAAAGTTTATCCCATTCATATTTGCAATTAAAATTACCAACTCTGTATTTCCAGGCATCTTGTTCTCTCTAACTAATATTTTTCTCTTTCCTTTCCCCCTTTCCCTCCTCACCAGTATTTTGCTTCTGACCACACCTCTCTCAATCTTCCCCTCACTTTTATAACACTTTCCTCCTTTTTTATCTTTTTTCCCTTCTACTTCTATTTTTTCCTTTTTTTACCTCCCTCTTTCCTTTCCTCTTTTCTTACTACTTTCCTATAAAATTAGAAGTTTTTATATTAAAATAAATATGCCTGATATTTTCTCTTTGAGCCAAATGCAATGTAATTAAGGTTCACACAATGCTAATCCCCCTCATTTCTTTCCCTCAACTATAATATGCCTTTTTGCCGGGTCATGTAACATAATTTACTCCATTTTATCTCCCCTTCCCTTTTCTTCCAGTACAATTTCTTTTCCACACCTAGTTTCTTTCTTTATATCATTACAATAAAGTCAACATATACTTACAGCCTCTAAGTATACTCCTAACAAAGACACAGTTCTCAAGAGTTAAACATATCTTCCCATAAAAAGACATAATCATTTTAATTTTAAAAAAAAGTTTTTTTTTCCTTCCCATTTTGCTTTTTTATGCTTCTTTTGAGTTCTGCATTTGAAGGTTAAATTATCTGTTCAGCTCTGCTCTTTTCATCAAAAATAATTGAAAATAGGGTCAGCTAGATGGTGCAGTGGATAGAGTACCATCCCTGAAGTCAGAGGGCCTTGAGTTAAAAAATAATTGAAAATGTTTTATTTCATTAAATATCCATCTTTTTCCCTGAAAGAATGCTTAGTTTTGCCTACAGTGATCTAGTATTTGATAAACCCCCAAACTTCAGCTTCTGGAATAATAACTCACTAGCTGACAAAAATTGCTGGGAAAACTGAAAAATAATATGTCAAAAATTGTCAAACAGAAATTACATCTCATACCCCATATTAAAATAGGGTGAAAATGGATACATGATTTGGGCAGAAAGGATGATACCATAAAAAGCAACGGATAATTTACCTATCAGATTTTTGGAGAAGGGAGGAATTTATGACCAAAGAAGAACTAGAGAACATTATGAAAGACAATATGGACAACTTTGATTACATTGAATTAAAAGGGTGTTGCACAAACCAAACCAACAGAAACAAGATTAAAAAAAGAAGTTCATAGCCGGGGTGAAATTTTCACAGACAGTGTTTCTGATAAAGGTCTCACTTCTAAAACATATAAAAAACTGTGTGAAGTTTTTAAAAATACAAGTCATACCCCAATTGATAAATTGTCAAAGGATATATAAGTAGACAATTTTCACAAAATCAAATTAAAGCCATCTATAGTCATCAAAGGTGAAGCTGATGTCATGTAGCATACATGTCTTGCAAAGACTCTGAATGGAAACAGATTACCTTTAAACTATGAGGCAGTTAGATAGCTCAGTGGATAAAACACTGAAGTAAGAAGAGCTGAGTTCAAATTCAACCTAAAATACTATGTGTCTGACTCTTGGCAAGTCACTTAACCCACTTTCACTGGAGATTGAAATGACAAATACCTCAAGTACTGTTGCCAAAAAAATTCCATACAGGATCGCAAAGAGTTGGATATGATTGAATGACTGAAAAACAGTATAGATGGTGGGATTTTCCACATAGTGGTCTCAAGCCTCCTTTTAAAGATTTTATAGAATGCTGTATTCTATAATATCATCTTGTGTTAGGAGGTATTAATAAATCCAGACTTAGAAGTCCCATCAACAAAATGTGATTATATGTTTTTTAGTATGTAGAGAAGCAGGCATTACATTTTAGAAATACAGCCATTAATATAATGGAGAAAAAAGTGATGGTACTTTGAATGATAAATTTCAGTTATTGGGAAATTTCAATTATGTGGAATTGTACATAAGGTCATTAGATCATAGATCTAAACCTAAATTAAGTGGTCATCTATTCTAATTAATTTTTACCTGTAAGGGAATGGAAGAACAGAAAATTAAGTGATTTATCCAGGATTACTTAAGAGTGTAAGAGAAAGAACAAGCTTTAAACTCAGTTTCTCAGTCTTCAAATCATTTTCCTCCTAATTTTATGATAATAAAATTCTTTCCCAATAAAATGGGAGAAGAAAGGTTGGCGGAGTATGGTTAATATATAAATTATTCCATATTTCCCTTTTAATTAGATAAGCTACATGGATAATACAATGGGAGAAGAAGGTTGGGGGAGTATGGTTTATATATTAATTATTCCATATTTCCCTTTTAATTAGATAAGCTACATGGATAATACAATGAAATAAATCTACTATCCTATGATTCTTTGTATTCTACCTTTCAAACACACTTTCACTCATGGGGTGACTTGAACTTTTGTTTCCTCAGTCATTTCATTTTTCACCAGCCACAATGGATGTATTCATAAAGGAATACACCCTGAGGCTGCTGAGCCAGCAAATTCTCTTATTTTCTTAGGGGAAAAGCACTATTTCTCTCTATATCCCCATTAAGAGTCTGGCTGCATACTGGGCCCTAGATCTACTTATTGAGCAGCAATTAGTATATTCACTTCTTGGTTTCTCTTTAATGACCCTCATACTGGTTTGGTTTCTGCCACCCCTTTGGGATCTTGTTTTTACTCTAGTTTTTCCTGCTGGGATCTCCTTGTGAATGCCTGGAACTGACTGGTTTTGCTTTGGTTCTGTTTTAATCCCTATAGAGTTTTGGTACTTACTTGAAAATTGCTATAGTCTCTGTCCACTAATTGCATCTTTTTAATACGTATCAAGCCTGATTTCCTTAGCCAGGTAGAAGAAAGCTAATTGAATAGTGTTTTAGTAAAACAAAAAGAATGTTACACACAGCGTAGTAATGTCTTCCCAGTAATTTCCCCTTCAATCCATTTCATCCTGAGCTTCATTATTAAGCATCACATATGTGATATTCAATAATCTACATTCCCACAGCTTATTTCAAAAACAAGGAATTTACTCAGAATTGGGACTACATGAGGCAAGCTTTTCCAAACATGAATATATGTATCCACATACATGCATGTGTGTATATTTATATTTACACACCTCTTCATAAATTTATTGCTTATACATGTTACACATGGATATGTATGCTTATTCATATGCATGCATGTTATTTCTCCTTTTCCTATGTTTTCAGAGCTAGAGAGTATATTAAATTTAACCATATAAACAATGATTTAAAACCACTTTAGAGCTGAGGCTGATATCAAAAGTTTCAGTTTTAAAACTGTTTCAAATTGATTTTCCATGTTCATATTTCTTGTTAACTTGAAAGTATTGGAGCATGGCCACAAATCTGCATTGTTGAAAATTATTTATTGGTATGAACTTACCCAAAGATTGTTGCTATAAACAGCCATGGTAATAGTATAAAGGAAAATTCTTCACATTCAATTACGTCAAGCACAAATGGAAATCATCTTTCAAATCCAATGGGAGAGCACATACAAGAGAGGTACACAGTTTCTTGTTAAATCAGGAAATTTAGTGAATGGGCTAGGAGGAACAATTTTAGTTCCTAAAGTGATTTTTTCTTACCTTTTACCTTCTCATTCCTCTCTCTTCAACCTCTCCCTTTTCCCTTCTCTCTCTGTCTCTGTCTTTCTCTATTTCTCTGTCTGTCTCTACAGACACACACACACACACACACACTCATACACACATACACACCTCCCTCCCTTTTTTTATACAAGTTTTCATAGAAACCTGTAATATAATTATCCTTTACAGTGATCACAAGTAATCCAGCAGCATTATGAATATAATATTGGACTTTGAATCAGGAAAACTTTAATTCCAATATTGCCATAAATACTTGCTGTGTGACTTTGGGTAAGTGGCTCAACATCCTCAGCTTATTTCTCTGTAAAATAGAGATAATAACTACAGCAACTCGCAAGGCTGTTTCAAGAATCAAATGAGATAATGCATGTAAAGTGCTTTGCAAACCTTAAAGACTATATAAATGATAAGTGTTGATTATAAGGGTAAGTACTTCAATACTTTAAACTCCAGACATGATACAGGGGATAGAGTGCCAATTTTGAAGACAAGAAAATCTGGGTACAAGTTTTGTGTCCTAAACATAGTGACTATGTGACCTTTGTTTTACTGCCCCTTCCCTTGCCTGTCTAAAAGAGTTTGCTATTTGTGGATAAAATGTGTGAATGATATTCCTTTGTGCTAATCTCCACCTTTCCACTACTATGCACATAATAAGCATTCAAAGAATACTTCTTAAATGGATAAGATTCCATGACTTCCTTCAAATTCCTGGTTGATTTCTATGTTTTTCAATAACTATAATGTTAGTATGTAAGTATTTATTTCAATTGAAAAAGTACAGAATGTCAAAGTCTTACAGGTGGTTCATAAATTTGCAGTATTTGAATTAATGCTCTTCAGCTCATCTGCAATTCCATTCTGCTATTGATTTATAGGATTTATGAATCTATATATCATCACTTAAATTTTAATAAAATACTCAGAAAAATACATGTGTACTCACATCATACCTTAGGAGTTTGAACTGTTAAAAAAAAAAAAAGGATTTAAGCTTTTAAAACCAGCATTGCCCAATTGGATATTCTCATCTTAGATTTATAGTACCATTTGATATACTTTTTCCTTGCCAAAATAATAGTCATTATAATTAGGATTATGTAACAATTAATGTGTAATGTAGCTCTTTCAGGCAGACAACTTAAACTTGTTACGGTCTGCTTAGCTCTAGACATACTTTCAGCTCTTCTAAAAATAAATGAGTGTGGCTTCTGAGTGAAAGAAAGAGACACACCAAAATATCAGCCACAAGTTATATGGATTCACCAAAATAAAATAAAATAAAATAAAAACCACTTTAAACAGGTGTTTTTTTAGTATCATATAAACTTCCTTCAGTCGTAAAAATATTATTTGAATAGGATATTTATAAAGTTTATAATGTACACAAAGCAAAAATAGAAACAAAACACTGAACTTGAATTAGGAGGTTAAACAGAACAAATGGATGAAGATGATACTAATGCACTTTTTGATCTCCTCTGTGCCAGATTGTATATATCTATGTGTACCTATATTTACATATCTACATGCCTATCTATTGACCCATCATACACATGTGTGAACATATGCATGTGTGTATATATGTGTGTGTTTATGTATATATGTACTTCAGTTTACATGTTTCATATATGTAATATACACACAAAAAAGTTATAAAGAAGGAAACTGTGGATGCACATATAAAGATTTTCATCAGCATTCTGAAGTAAAGTATCAATGGAAAGAATTAAAGCCATTTATATCTTTATAATACCTTCTCATGTTTTGGAATTATAAGATTCTTGATGAAAGAATATGAAAGTATTTCACCCAAAAATTAATAAACCAATAAAACATTTGGGGAAAAATAAGGCATACTACTCCAAAGCAACTATACAAAGAATAACACTTTCTTATCAAAAAGGAAAAAGATGATTCACAGATGTTCTCAGAATTGTTAACAGATTAGAGAAGGGAGTGAAATAGAATTAAGAGACAATGACTGCACATAGGTTCCAAAGCTAGGATTTGGAAGGACAGTGGAATTTATCTTGGATGGACATAATGCCTTTAAGATGAAATGAAATGAAGTAAAATAAAGCTATTGGCACCTCATTTGCAGAATGTTAAGTAATCTTTACCTTTACCAATTGAAATGCTCTTTTGCAATGCCAATAAGAAAGAAGGAATTTGCTAAGTAAATAAAAATGCATTAAATAAATGTATGTATATATGTATATAAACTTACATAATGAATATACACACATGTAAAAGTATATTTATATAGTGAATAAATGTAATATGCATGTATACATATGCATGCATGTATAAACACACATCCCCCTCTAATTTAAGCTAACAAATTTTTTTTTAAAGTCTCACTCAAGAAATATGGTTTGCATAATAAAAAATATACTAGTTAAACATTTATCTATTTAAGTTCCTTAGTTCTTCTTTTTTGTCTAAGGAAGAATGTTCCAAATACTTAAATGCATTTCTCAAAACTCTTCCCTAATTCACATTTTATTCTAACTCAGATTGACTTTTTACTTATTTGTTTTGAACAAGCAGAGAAGAAAACTTTTAAATATTGTTTCTTTGATATTCATGTGAAAGAAAAACAAAATTACAGAATCTTAGAATTGGAAGAGATAATAGGAACTACTAGTCCAGATAATTCTTCAGAAATAGCCATGAAACTTCTGAATTAAGACATTCAAAAACAAATCAACTATTATTTTAGACAGTTCATTCTTTTTATGAATAGCTCTAATTGTTAGTACTTTTCTTTTATATGATTTTTATGCAGTGTTCTTAGTTCCTCTGAGACCATCAGTTCAGAACAATCCTGTCAAATGCATTCAGAAAACTATCAGATACTCCAAAATTTTCTAGGTCCCAGAACTAAGCATTCCCAAATTCTTCAGTTGATTTTTAGGTGGCCCAATCTCCAGTTCTCTCTCCATAGGTGGTGCCCAGAACAGAATATAATATATCTTCAACCATCTAATCAGGATACAATGCAGTGGGACTTCACTCAATTTTGTTCGGCACAATATTACATCTATTAATGAGGCTTAAAATTATAGAACAAAAAAAGGTAGCTTAGTCAAATGGATGAGAAGCTGGAGTTAGTAAGAACTGTTGCCTCTGACATAGAAAAGTTCTGGAACTAATAGTTGCAATAGTTGTTCACCTTCCTAAAATTATAATTTATAGTGAAATTCTTAATAAGTACTAGAAGAAGGAGTTTCTTCACATTGAATTTTCTATACCAAATCACAAGTGCAGGGTTTTTTTTTGTTTTGTTTTGTTTTTTTTAATTAAAAAAGAAGATCCTATTAGTTCATTTTAGTTGCCAGGTCACACAATGAAAATCTCCAAGTCATTGCCACTGTTTTTTTGTTTGTTTGTTTGTTTGTTTTGTTTTGTTTTGTTTCCCACAGGGACTATAGTCTGTCTGTTCTTGTCTCAATTATACTATACTTGTAAAAAATTAATATTGAGGATCCAGCAATAGAACTTTATTCATATCATATGATTCTAGACAAATAAGATATTTTTAGAACTTCATGCTATCATCCTCAGCTATCCTTTCCATTCAGCAATGCCTTCCACTTTTGAGACTACATCAAACAAATATATTCTGAAAAAAAAACTCAAATGAAAATCTCAAAATAGTAAACATATCATATTCAGGAATTTTAAAAGGAAGACATTTTTAACTTCGTAGAAACTTATTTGACAAATTTGTGAGACTGATTATCTTTTTGACAGATTCTCATGGTTCACTATATTATATTCATGTATATATACATATATATGTGTGTATATGTCATATATCATATTATGAGATCATATATATGTTTTTATATATGAGTCAAATATTTATAATTATACTGTATTATTATACCTGATTCAAAAGAATTA